>CACVCL010034236.1:0-68674 GCA_902729485.2 Mus minutoides
AGGGGACAGCGACCACAGCTAGGGAGGCAGCCAGAAACTAGAAGATTTAGAGCAGAGAGTGGCAAATACTTTCTCTATATGGCCAGATAGTAAACAGTTCAGACTTTGTGGGTCACATAGTTCTGCTCAAAGCCACCCTGCGGTGCCAAAGCAGCCATATGTAATGCACAAAGCCTGGAGATGTTACAAGTGTACTGCCAAGAATGGGCGTAGATGGGAGGCATTATCTTTTGTACATGGGAGGCATTATCTTTTGTTTTGTTTGTTTGTTTGTTTGTTTGTTTGTTTCGAGACAGGGTTTCTCTGTGTAGCCCTGGCTGTCCTGGAACTCACTCTGTAGACCAGGCTGGCCTCGAACTCAGAAATCCGCCTGCCTCTGCCTCCCAAGTGCTGGGATTAAAGGCATGCGCCACCACCACCACCACCACCACCACCACCACCACCACCACCCCCGGCTGGGAGGCACTATCTAGTCCACAGGTTGAAGCTTTCAGTCTTTGATTTAGTGCTGTGAAGGTCTTTATGAGGAACCCAGACTGCATCTTGGTTATGAGGTACCCAGACTGCATCTTAGTTATGGGGATATCCAAGACTGCATCTTAGTGCAGGTTGGAAGCAGAGGAGCTGTGGACTCCAGCCTGTGGCTTTCAGGGACCCATTCACTCCAAGGAGAACGGGCCAGTGAGTTGAGAGGAGAAGCAGAGATGACAGAAGACTGCTGAGCTAGTCCTGTGCAGTGTGAAGCCGGTGCAGAAGAGATGTGGAAAATGACCGTGCCCTCATTGTAGCCTGGATTAGAACCAGCAAGATAGGTCTGCACTAGATGGGAGGGATGAAAGAAAGAGAAGTGGGCGGGCCTTAGCCACTGGGCCAATGAGACCACGCGCACCAGGTGGAAGCACTGGTGGAGACCTGTACTCTGAGGTCATATCAATGTATTATCTTTACTCCTGCTGAAGTTTGAGGTGCCCATCAAGTACGGAGGTGGGAATGCCCAGCAGGCACTAATAGCTGCCCATCTAGAACTGGAGCTAGAGTTAGAGACTTGAGACTCATCCAAGCCCACATGTAGGCATCCTCATGACGCTAATGCGTGCCCTGCCAGAACTAAGATGAGAGGTAGGGAGGACTCAGGCACAACCATGGGTGTCTCTATGGCAACCAGACTGGAGAGGCAGGGAGGGCAGCAGCTGGGGCTGGGAAGGCACAGTGAGATCTAGGGGACCAGATAGGATAGGGCAAATGTCAACCGCAAGAAACGCTAAGTTCCAAGAAAGCTTCGGGCAACTGCACCGGATCTGCCAAGTCACCCAGACTGGAGGAAGCTGCCCAGAAGTGCTCACCGATGAATTTCCACATCTGCTGAGCTGTTCAGAACATCCAGAGTGTGTTCTGACTACATAACTTCACAAGTTCTAAGTTACTACCCCGATTCACTAATTTGAATAGGGATCATTGGAACAAGGCAGTTTGACAGTGTCTTGAGTGAAGTGGATTAACAGTCCCTTACTTCTAGGCTGTAGCAGTCCTAGGCAGAAGGGGCCTGTTGTTTAATATCCGTGTAGTAGACAGGATAGGGATAATCATCAATAATTCAAAAATCCGTAGGCAATCTCTTTTATAGCAAGTGGTTTTCTCTTCCACCATTTAGGCAATTAGCTAGAGACAAGGGGAAAGGGCGTACTTATGTGAGCTTCTCCATCCTTCCCTCTATGCTTTTGGGAATGGCCAGTCACAGGAAAATGAGCAGCCCCACCCAGGGGAGGCGGGGTGTACCAAAAGAAAGAATGGCCAGCTTCGCAGGTGGCAGCAGGTACTTCCCACTGTCCCTTTGGCTGGAAAGGGAACCCACCAGGCAGCCACCTGGTCCTGCTGTGCAGTGGATTCACAGTTCCTGACTTTCATTCAAAGGCTTGTTCACCCTGACCCAGTTTGGCAGGCCGTGGGCACTGGGCCTTCCCTGGAACCTGACTGGTTCCCTTTCCCATTGCAGCCCCTCCTTGCCCTGACTGCTTCTCTGAGGCCTTGGGAGGTGAATGGTGTGTGAGAAGAATCTGCTCTGTGAGAAGAATTCGGCAGCTTTCCCTGCTCTCCTCAGAGTGTGAGCCCTCCAAGGCCCCCCTGGGATCAATGCACTAAAAATAGCCAGAGGCTTAAAAATGAACTGGACCGGTTTCTGCTGCTTCCGTAGTCCTTCGTGGTGGTGTGAGGACATCAGAGGACAGACAGCAGCTCCCCCGCTCTGCCTATTGCTTTCTGCCTGCTACCCCAACACTGCTTGTGGTTTACTGATGGTATTTCTACCCTCCAGCCTTCCCATCTCTCTCCCAAGCAGGTACACCTTGTCCTGCTTTGAGGCGCCACTTGGCAGTCCCCCGGGAGGAAATAGATTTTGAGTTGTATTTCAAAGGAAAAGGCAACTCCACACAGATGCGCCATAGATTAGCACGTGTGCTGCCGCCAGGCTGTCTCCTTCCCCACCGCACTAGTCCTCCGAAGGACAGGCATTGTGACAGCACCTGTTCCCACTCCCTGCCTTCCACCCGCACCTCTCTCTAACCCACTAGTATTTTCCATAAAGCCTTTTTTGTATTGTATGCTGTGCAAAACTATACTCAGGTGCTGAGAATTCGCAGACACATAAATGTACTTTATCTGTAATCCCTCATCTTCTCTGAGAAGTAAGGAACAAGAGAAGGATGTTCCCAGGATCCTTCAATATGGTCCAAGAACAGACACAGTCAAGAGCCCAGTGAAAGGCAGTCACAGCCATCTCCTGGAACTGCCAACCTTCTAGGGACATCTGCCTTCCCTGCCTGCTTCTGTCTTCTGTTATATCTTGGCACCTCATCAGCCATTTGGCTATAGAGAACTTGTATGTTTGGACTCAGACAGGTCACTTCCAGGTGACCTAAATTCTCTAGGCCGAAGTTTCTTCATCTATGAAGCGGGGATTGGCTTGTCCTCGGGGGTGGCTGTAAACAAAAGCTTAAATAAGACAATCTGTCTGAGTCTCTGCCTAGCATAGAACCAACAAACAAGATGTTGTTTTAAAATATGGTGTATTGGTAAAGAGTTTGAAGAACAGTAAGGGAAACAGATTGGAAGATAATTGTCAGTAAGAAGAGAATTAGTGACAGTTCTCAAGTAACGTCAGGCCATGGGCATAGGACAGCATCAGGACTATCAGGAGGAATAGGGGACAATAGCAGTTACTGCCGTGTCAATGGAAAGGAACAAGAGAAGGTAGGAGGGGAAGGCTGGTCCATGTATTTCCAGGGTCTCCAGTCCCAGATGTGCAGGGCAGGTGGAGAGTGACCCAAAGCATGAAGACCCGGGAGAAGATCAGGTGTGTCGGTTGGTCTAAACTTGTAAATCATACTTTTCAATGAGTCCTTCACTGGCCCTGGGAATTGACTGACTGACTCTGGAGGTCAGTCTCTCTAGAGCATGCACCCCGGATATAAACACATTGGAATAGTGAGAGGCAAAGACATGGGGGACATTAATTTTATATTCACTTTGTATTTTTCAATATGTGTAGCGTTACAGAGTAGGAGGGTTAATGGAAAAAGCTGGAGAGTTGGGTGGTCTTTATTCTGAATTAAATCGAACCCGGCTTGGATATGCAGCTCAAAGGTGATAAGGGTCCACTCTGTTGGAAGGGAACTGTTCTCTCTGTGTCCACACCTGACCTCATGGTGGGATTCTCCAGCAAAGCAAAGAATTCTGGGAGTCCTCCTCGAGCTTCAGACCACAGTGTTTCTCACTGCCCAGACCCTCTTGACTCCTTGATTTGGGAAATCCAGAGAGGCTGATACTATGAACCACATGGATATGAGGGCTCTCAAAGGAACCAGGGACTTGGAAAATGACCCAACTAATCCTTCATCTGAGTCCATGGAAACATGGCTAACAGAGTGGCAGGCGCTGCCTAGAAGTGTAAGACAGATGTGGGTATCAGCTCTAATGTAGAGTTCTTTCCCCATGCTACCCCGGGGGCTAGGCTGCCTTTTAGGCTCCTCTTTCTCAGCAGTTCTCACAGATAGTCCTCATCAGAGCTCCTTTGCCTGTCTGAGTGGTCAATGATGTTCTAGCTTGTTTTGCTCTGTGTGTGTGTGTGTGTGTGTGTGTGTGTGTGTGTGTGTACACTCTGCAGAGGTCAGAGGTGAATGCTAGATGTCTTCTTCAGTTGTTTTCAACATTGTGGTTTGAGAGCAGGTCTCTCACTAAGCTTGGCATTCATCAATCTGGCTAGATAGGAGAGCCAACAAGCTGTCTGGATCCACCTGTCTCTACCTCCACAGCACTTTTATGTGGGTTCTGGGCTATGAAATCAGAACCTCATTCTCATACTTGCGTAGTAAGCACTTGATCAATTGGATCATTTTTTCCAGCCCTACATGTTCTCAATTCTTGACATATCTGCCTACTCTCTATGGTTACTTCTTTGATATTTATAAAATTGACATCTTATAAAATATAGAACATCAGGAAGTAAACTTTTAAGTAAGGAGAAAAATATGTTCATGAAAATCAGGAAGGATCCTGGACCCAGACAGAAGGTGGTGCCCCCACCTCCACTTGAGAGGTCAGGAGTCATAGGGCCTGAAGCAGGGGGAAAGACAGTAGGTGAATGGCAGGCAGCCTGTTAAGGCCAGCGAGATGACTCAAAGGATAAATGTCACTTGCAGCCAACCCTGATTACTGAGTTATCCACAGAACAGAAAGAGAGAATGACTTCCTCTAGTTGTCCTTTGAGACAGACAAACAGACAGGCACACACACACAAACACACAGTGGCACACATGCATTCACACACATGCATATACACACAGATTAAATGTAAAAAGCATAAAGGACGGTCAGGGAGGCAATGCATGTTGGGTGTGCATGCTGGGGTCGGGAAAAGGTGTCACGAAGGAAGACGATGGATGGAGGAAAACAGAGCCACATGTAGAAAAGGGACTCTTGAGGATTAAGAGGACAAGGTGCTGTAGGGACAGGAGCTGAGTCAAAATTGTAAGACAGCCAAAGTCAGAGGAATCGCTCGGGCTGGGGCCACAGATCGCAGGAGGAAAGTAAGATGGAGTCAGGGGAAGTTGAGACACAGTATAAGGAGCTGGGGGATGTTAAGAAAGAAAGGGATGAGGTAGAGTATGAGGTGAGAAAGCTGGCAGCAGCAGTAGAGCCTTGTGGGCTGGGGAGGTGCTGAGGGACAGATGTGAACTGTATCCTGCAGGACTGTCTTCTGGGACTGGACCAGAGCAATGTGGTGCTGGTAGCGGTCAGGGAAAGAGATGGTTGTTGGCAGCTGCATGTTATCCTCAGGGAGATGCCACACTAATATAAAGCTGTTGTCATCAGGAGGGCCACTGGGCAGGGACAAAGGTGAATGAGAAAACACGTGGGGCAAGCACTAGCTATGCCAGTTCCTAGCACCATATGCAGGGAGATGGGAAACCAGCCATATGGTCTACTGGACAGGAGCCTGTCATATCTATCATCGCATAACGCATAGGAGGAGCTCAAAAGTTATTTGTGGAGTGAATCAGTGCCAGAGAGAATAAGCAGCAGGTGACAGGTACCCAGACAGTGAAGGTGACTGGCCAGCCCTAGCTCAAATCATCATTCACCATGGACTAAGAACTCTTGCTCAGATGTCAAATCCAAGGGACCCTCTTAGCTTGCCCATCTGTCTGATGGAGGGAAGGTTTTATTAGGCTGGACACAGTTTCTACATAACTACAATAGTCATATGACACTTTGGAATACACACATCCTTCTGCCTTTGCATACCAATTTTGAAGCTATACTCATTTTTTTTGTAACTTTGAAAAATCAACCTTTTCAGTCTTCCAGGTTGATAATGCACTGTTATTAAGAAATAATGGTAATTTAGGGCAGTGAGATGCTCGGGGGACAAAGGGGCTTGCTGTACACATCTGGGATATTAGTCTAGTCCTTGGAACCAAAATAAAGGTGGACGGAGAAACCTGATGCCACGAAGGTGTCCTCTGACCTCTACATGTATGTCATCATACACATGTCTTCATCACACACATACACACACACACATACAATAATACATTTTAAATTAAAAACAATAGTGACAAGCATTATAAGAACGATGGTTAATAAGATAGCAAGACATATAGCATGTTTTTCTCTATGTCAGATATTGTACCTTAATTTCTATTATCTGATTTGATCCTGACTGATGTGACAAAGGTCCAATGGTAACTTCTTGCCCAAATTTACACAATAGTAAATATCCATACTTGGCAAGGGGACTGTTATGAGATGAACATGAATATGAAGTGTCTTCCCATAGGTGTGTGTGTGTGTGTGTGTGTGTGTGTGTGTCAGATGCTTGGTCCTCACCTGGCAGAGCTATTTTTGGGAGGTTCTGGAAACTTCTTAGGAGCTGGGTCTTAGCTAGGGGAGGTAGGTCACTAGGGGTATGCTTTTGAAGGCTGTCTGGTCCCTGGTTCCTTTGTCTGCTTCCTGTCTTCCAGGATGTGAGTAGCAGCTACCACATATTCTGTCCTGGTTCACTATGGGCCCAGACTCTGAAGCAGTGACATATTACTTTCCTCTGCCCTTGTAGTTGTTTTCATGAGGTTGCTGTTGTTGTTTTGTTACAGTGAGGGCATTATAACTAAAAAAAGAGTCCCAGTGTTCACGCAACAGCCACGCTTCTTCTCAATGCCTGTTTTCAGTTCCAAGGGACATTGATTGCCCTCTCGTCCGGACCCGCCTTCAGGCTTTGAACAGTAGTGACAGAGTATTGAACTGGTAGTTGAGAGATGAGATCCTGGACTGAACTTTCCAAAATTTGCCAACAGCACACCTTTCATCAACAAGTCATTGTGAGCCTCATTTAGAGCCACAATAAAACAGAGGTGACAATATCTACACAATGAGTGCCACCCCCGTTGCAGCTGCTAAATAAGTTAAATCATGTAGATGGCACCACTTTACAGAATAAAGAAGCTGCTGTTGCTTATGGAATTATCACTGTATCTAAGATCCGGGCAGATGGCTTCATGGACCAGACTCAAGCTGTTGCTACAGTTGATTGTAAAGGTCAGACTTGCTCCTTCTGCTGTGAACCTGGCTCTGGATTTGTCCTTCCCACCCCAGCATAGGAGTGCTGTCTCAATGAGGACCCCTGGAGAGGCCTGAGTCAAACTGCCCTGGAGACATCAGTCCTTCAGAATGTCAGAGATAGAGGCCAGGAGGAAGGAGAGTCCATCTTTTTCTTTAAGCAAGGCTGGAGAAGGTGCCAGCTCTGAAAGCCTGTCCCTCTCCTGACTCTAAACCCCGCATTGTAGCTTCTTCCTGTTAGTATAAAATGGGACACCCTAACCCTGGCCTTTGCACATTACCACCAAAGGCAGCTTCCCCAGATCCCTGGACCTGGAAACTTCATGGAAACTATAGTCCATCCACCCATCCACTACCAGAGAGAGCCTGTATTGGTCCATAAAGACTCACAGGCTTTGGCCCTGTTCTTTGGGGGGCAGGCTTCATCGGGAGTAGACATAGATGTTACCCTCGAGGGATACTTGGTATGTTTGGATAGATTAGATTCTTTATATTCTGACCTCTCTATTTTCTTTTTCTACTCTAGGGGCCGGAAGAAGGGGGACTGTTTCCAGACTATTTTAGGTGAACTTGCTAAAGAATAAAAAATGAAAAGAAAGAAGAAAATGAGCATGGAGACGTCACAGCTATTTTTAGCTGGCTCTCCTCTCCCTCTAGGCCATGGGCTCTATTTGGGAACCTGTGTCTTGGTGGGCAGCCAACCTTGCGCTTTTTCACAGAGCGGTTGCTGGCAGAGGGCAAACACTTCTGGTCCTCCTCAGCGCGTTCATGGTGACAGGCTAACCTCAGCGCATTCTGGCTCAGTGCTCCTGGCCTCCAGTGGCTCAGCTGCTTTCTACCGTACCAACATGATGCAGTCAGGACTTTGGCTCTGCCCTCAGGCTCGGGGGCATCAGAGCACAGCAGCTTCTAGCAAATTAATGACTTTGTATGGCACATGTTATGAAGAATCATTCATTATTCACTGGCTTGGGATCCCTTGCAAACTGTGATCATATGACCTGCTACCTGCTCGGGGATCCTTGCTGCTAACTACAAACCCAGAAATTCATGAGTGTTTCATTCAAGCAGAAACGATTTCGGTTTTGAGATGGCTCATCACAGAAACTGGGGGGACGCACATGCATAGTCAGTGGAATGGAAATGTACCAGGAACCAAACCTAGTGGATCTGAGACCCAACTCAGGAAGGGGCCAGCATTGGCAAGGAAGAGGCTCCATGTGGGAGGTGACAGGGACCTATACAAGAAGTCACCGATTGGACGGTTCAGGGACCTGACACAGACAGTCTGGTTCAGAAAAGGAGTTGATGCAAGAATGAGGTCCTGGTCTCCAATTCTAGTGAGAACTTAATGGGGTTTCAAGAAGAACAACAAAGAGCCACAGAATAAAGAGCCTACGAATAGCAAAAACAGACTTTATTTCTACTGCTTTAGAAGCTGAGACATTCAGATCCTCAGTAAGGGCTTCCTGGTTCACAGGAAGTACTTGCTGTCTGTGTCCTCTCGTTGGGGAGGGGGATCCCCTCATAGGTACACTCATCACATTCTTGAGAGATCTACTCCCAAAGCCCCAGCCTTCTGACCTTACATATTGAACAGTTGTAACAAATGTTCAGTTATTAACAAGTAGTTTAGATAATGATTTATAAGAGAAGAGATAAAAAGTGCACTCCGTGTCTTATTTGCTTCCCAGCTACTGTGACAAACACCATGACTTAAGAGAAACATGGGAGAGGGACGGGTTTATTTGGCTTGCAGGTTACAGTTCTTCATAAACACTGAAGTCAGAAGTCCCGAATCTCGGAATTTGCCTTACAGGTATATTTACCCAAGTGCAAATAACACAGTCACCAAGGTGATTTATAGTATTTGGTTTTGTAGCACTGAACATATGAAAATAACATGAGTGTCCACCGATAGCAAAGCTGTGAAATAAGCTATGGAGAATCTGAGTTCTGATGTGGAAAAATAGCTAGGATATATTAATTAAAAACAAGGTGAGGAACTTTAAGCTTTGTTTTAAATGAGGAAGGGGAAGAAAATGGAAGAGGGTTTGAGAGACTGATGGCAGCGGCTGGCTGGAAGGGGACTTGAGAGACTGATGGCAGCAGCTGGCTGGAAGGGGTCTTGAGAGACTGATGGCAATGACTGGCTGGAGTAGAGATGAGGACAATGCATATGTGAACTAAATGAAGCAAGCAGTTTGCTAAATATATTTACATATTTTAAAGTTATGGGCTATGTAAACTATTAAAGAGGCACAATTAAATTGAAAAGAAGAATAAAGATACTGAACAACCAAACCAGATGCCCCCTTCCCCCCCCCACACACACAAGCTTGCAGCGACGATCCTTCCTGTAATCAGGTGGCCTCTTCCCGTCTCCCATGACAACTGTGGATCAAAACCACTGACCTCTGCAAACCACAGGCACAGATCCATGTCACACAGCCCTGACAGAAACAAATTAAATTATTTTGTAGGAAATAATAACGTAATTAAGAAAAAGGAGAACTCGAGGCAGGTCTTTGCAAGAGAAAAATTGTAAGATCATTAATTTTCACAAGCTAGAAGAGTGTTAATTAAATATCCTGTGACTAAAGTTTATTTTTTTGAAAGAAAGTTGTCAAGAGGGACTAGAAAATTGTATTAAGCCAACGCTATGATGTATAAGATCCATATATAAAGGCTTGCTCCCTGGGCTGTTGGTAGCAAAGCCCCTGTTGGCCAAGAGTGGTGACACAGTTGCAGTCCCAGCACCTGGGACAGGAATATCAGGATTTAAAGGTCCCTGGCTAAACAGTAAATCTGAGGCAAGCCTGGGGTACATGAAACTCTGTCTTAAATTCTACTCAAAAAGAAAAAGACAGAACTGTGGATTTTCTAGCAGTTGGCCTCCGGAAGGCCTTAAGGTCCTGGAGGGAATTATAGCCTCTGCCTTCTGGTTTGAGACTGAGCGCTCCATCAGACAGGCATTCCTACCATGTGGTGTAAATGTTTCTGGAGGACAAAACAAGCACAACTACCTGATCTTGGCTTGAACTCAGAACTGGTAGCCAAAATAAACCTCTTTGCTTCATAAGTAGTATGTGTCAGGTATCCTGTTGTAGTGATGGGAAGCTAACCTCCCACGGGGGGTGGGGGGGTTACATAATGCTCTTCATGCTCATACCTGATGTGGTTGGGAGAGTTGGTACTGGGCCTACTGCATCAGCAGAACAGAAAGTGTGATGTATTTTGTGCACACCAGTAAAGGAGTGTGCTGCCCCTCATTCTGCAGAGAATAGAAACATCCTTTGGATTCCAACATAGGGCCTCCAAACATATCATCATTTTCATTTACATTGTTGGAGGCTTCTAATACAGTGATTAGCTGTTCATTGTCACATTGAATAAATTCTGTGCACTGTCTATGGACAAGTGATCAGCTAATCGTTCCGCTGACAACCGATTATTTTTTTCAATCAGATTGTATAACAAGACTGTAAGTCTAGTTCTGTACCTTCCTGCTGAAGCTTTGTAACCTGTCATATACCGTAATTCAAATTTCTTACTGTAATCTCCAGAAGAGAGTGAGTAGTCATCCCAGCATCCCCAGCATGATTCTAGGTCAGCCCCATTATCCTGAGATCTAGCTGGGTACCTCCCACTCCCACATCCTAGTTTGGATTATAAATTATCTGGTCTACCTAACTCTAAGTTTTCCCACAACCTGACTCTTGCCTAACTCTCCAGCTTTACCTCCCACTACTTAGAATATTAGAGATATCACTACTATTTCTCAACAGAAAAAAACGATCCATTAATGCCAAACTCCAGATCACTCAGCTCACATATGCCAAACTTCTCATCTTCAGACTTGTTCTCCTATGGTCTGTGTTCATCGGGCTTTCAGTTACTATAACAAAAAGAAATCAACTAAGAGAGTTCCTTGTCTCTTGGTTTCAGGGGCTCCAGTCCATAGCTGTTTGGCCACGTTATCTTTGTGCCTGTGAGATTACATCACAGCAGAGGCATATGACAAGAGACTACTCATGTCAAGACAAACAGATGAAGAGAGTGCAAGAGAAGGAAGTATGCTCCCTTTACCCCCTCAAGGGCACGCCCCCAAATGGCCTAACTTCTTTCCATGAGGTCTCACATTTTAAAGGTTCTGCATCTTCCCAATGGTCCACAAGCTGGAGGTCAAGCATCCCTCCAAGGGAAGTGCTGCGCCAGAGACTTACATTGGAGGTCAGATACTGTATTTGTTTGGGTTTCATTGCTGTGAAGAGACACATGACCAAGGCAACTCTTATAAAAGACAATATTTAATTAAGGGTGGCTGACATTTCAGAGGTACATTATCATTATGGTAGGAAGCATGGCAGCCTAGGCTCCTAGATGGTTTGGGAGAAGGAGATGAAAGTTCTACATCTTGATCTGAAGGCAGCTAGAAGGAGACTCTCTTTTCCACACTGGGTGGAACTTGAGCACTAGGAGCCCACAAAGCCAGCCTACACAGTGACACGCCTCCTCTAACAAAGCCTCCCTCCAACAAGGCCACACCTACTAATAGTGCCACTCCCTAGGGGTTAAGTATATTCAAACCACCACAGGTATCCTAGGTTGATTATTGAACGATGGGTCCTGGGAGAGGCAAGACAACAACCAGGAACTCTCAGCAGCCTCCTCTACCTTGCCCTCCCAACCCCCAGGAGAAGCAACCACCAAGTCCAACTTCACAGTCCATTCCGAAGAGATGTTGCAGAGCATGAGGCCAGGTGCTGTGAGATAACTCGTTGCCTGGGATCATGAGGAACTTGAGGAGCGGGAGAAAGCTGGAGGAGCTGGTACCCACTTACCCCATCCTAGTTTTATTTGCCTTGTGTTCACCAGTGTGTTTAGGGAACTTACTATTGCTGCCATGGAGATAACACGAATGGTGGAAGAAGCAAATCACACAGACTAAAGACAGATTAGCATCCTTCACTCTTGCTTACCAGCTCTGTGACCTTGGCCTTCCTACTGAATGTCCACCCCTCTCCTGCAGCCATTGCTTCCTCCCTATCCACCTGGCATTAGCCGTGCCTTTTGAGGAACACATACTTGAAAGTATTCTTGGTCATGTACTCTGCAAGCACGCTGTGTCGTGATGTTATTGTTTGCTTAATTAGTTTGCATTTCCCTAGCCCTACCAGCCAGTGAGGTAACAGGACTCACTACCAGCTACCCTTGCAACGCAAGCTGTGTCTTTGCACCTGTAAAGGTTCCTCTCAGGATTTCTCACACCCCTAGGGGCATGTGCTAGGTATCCACATGCAATCAAACTCCACAGGCCCAGTCTCACAGCTGTTCTCCTGGACCAACCTCTTTGTCCTCTTGATCCAGGGTTATCTCTGTGGGAATGTTGCCAACGCCCAAGACAGTGCCAGGACAGAGCCATACTCCCCCAACCCCTCACTCCCAGACACCAAATCATACACTGTCCTCTAGGGTTTGAAATCCACCCCCACCAGGACAGGCAGGGAGCAGGTGACCACTAGCCTATTCCCTCCCATACCTCTTTATATTCAGAACCTGGGTCACAAACCTTCCTTCTCATTCTGCCAAATACAGAAGGCTAGCCCTGGGGGTGGGCTCACCATATCCCCATGCCTAAAGTGTGAGCAGTAGTCCTTTAATAGACCTTGGTTTTGACAGGGGAGCTGCAGCTGAAATGCTGACAAAGAAGGAGACTTCATTTCTCAAGGTCATGACAAGGGCATATGAAACTAAGGGGAAGGGAAAGGAACCCAGAGAAAGCTGGTTACCATGGCAGTCTGTGTGAGTCTTGCTTTCTTAAACCGAAGGTCAGAGCTCATTACTGTATCTTAAAATCAGTTTAGTATGTTATCACCTTTGTTCTAAATGATCAAACAGAGGAGCAGGGGTTTTCAACCTGTGGGTCAAGAGCCCCACTGGGGTCACATATCAAGCATCCTACATATCAGATATTGACATTACCATTCATAACAGTAGCAAAATTACAGTTATGAAGTAGTAATGAAATAATTTATGGTTGAGGGTCACCAAAACACGAACTGTATTAAATGGTCGCAGCATTAGGAAGATTGAGAACCACCTTAACAGAGTTAAAATAGTAGAGCCCATTACATAGAATAAGGCTAAGTTTTGCTTCCCGACACCTATGCTTCTGATAGTTATTGAACTGTATGGAATTGCTCTTAGGTCAAAGAGTCAAATATCTAGAGCTTTGCCCTGTTCATCTTAAATATATATATATATATATATATATATATATATATATATATATATATATACACCCCTATTTGGTTATAATTAAAAACTAAGTTCAATGAATCACAATTAAAATTTGAAAATTGGGTTTTTTGAAAAGAAAAAAAAATCTGCCATTTCCAGCAGCGCTCTTGGCCTACTGTGTACTCATGGAGGCCTTTCTACTTTCTGTGAATTCTGTTGATCAACCTATTTGCTTTAATCCATATTGGGGATTGTAAGAGAAAAGGCATGTACTGGCATGAGATAGGTATTCAACTACACATCATTTAAATCTGGATACAAATTGTAGGAGCTGCAAATAGTTGACTGCATCCCAAACAGCTGTCTTTAAAAAAAAAAATGTATATGTCTTCACAGTTTTGGAAGTCCAAAGTCTAGGGTCTGCATGGTGAGGTCCTTCTGACTGTCCTGTCCATGGCAAGAGGCAGAACGGCAAGAGATCTTACTGACAGCATCAAGCCCACATATAATTGGCACGGACCCGCTCATGAAGGTAGAGCCTGCTTACTTAAACACCTCCCACTGGGTCCCATCTTCAAACACTGCTAATGCTGTGAATTCAAGTCCCAACTGCAGCTTTTGGGAGGACACATTCAAACCACAGTGGCTGCTCAATCAGGAGGGAAAGAGAAAAAGGGGGTGAGGGGGAATGGGCAAAGAAGCAACAAGAAGAGATCCTTGTCCAGGAGTAGGACAGTCTCAGTAAGAAGTAGATGCAGGGACTCAGATGAGATCCTGGGTCTCTGTCAGTCCCAGGACTCTGATGTTCTGCTTCCTGTTCAGAGTGGAGTTCTCTTGCTCAACAAGAAGAGAGGGGATGTCGATGCCCACAGGCCACCTTCATCCCATCCCACTAATGGCCCACATGTGCTTCCAGGACAAGAGTCAAACCCAGCCAGCAGCACATGCTTTCCCATGAGTCTGTCTCTACAACAGGAAGGTCAGGTGAAATCATTGGGACATAAGTCCTTTGCTTGTGCCCAAAGGCTTGGATGTTGCAATGGACCATTCTAACAGAGATAAAAGTGCAGGGCTGAGAGCTGTTCTGAGAGTATGAAGGTGCTGTCCACAGAAGCAAGAGATGAAAATTGGGCCAACCAAAGCATCCCATGTCCCCCAGTGCAAGAGGACTAAGGAGACTGCAGTTGAAGAGTTGGGGGCATCGTTTTCTATTATGGTGTTTAAGATGTCCATTGACACAACAAACAGAGCAGGGGTGGTGGACAGTCACACAGGTTACTCACGAGGCTATACTCCTTACAAAACTCTGGTCACATTGATCAGGGTGTGGCAGGACACACGAAGGGGTGTTTTTTTATAAAAGCCTAGAAAACATATCCTTCACTGAAAGGTCAGGAAAGAGATGGGAGACAGGTAGATTTAGGACTCTCCAGAAATTCATATCACCCCCACCACACCCCTGAGAAAGGCAGCATGCAGAGGATCAAGAATGAAATCCCACAAGAGGATTAGACACTGGATCCTGGCCTTGGGGAGGAACAAGATGTTTCTAGTGCCCAGCAGAGAGCAGGGTAACACTGGGACTTGAGATGGTGACAGAAGAAGTGGGGATGGAAACAGTGAAGAGGAACTTCATGGGAGAGAGGACAAAGGGCATTCATGTCAGTTTCTGATAACAGAGGAAGATAATGACAAAACCAAACCAAAGATTCTCCTGGGGGGACAGACAGATGTCTGAGAGTGGCTATGGGAGGCTGGAAAGGACCAGCGTGCCCTTTAACACATAGTTGTGGCCGTGTACATTCCCAGGACAAAAAGATGCTGATGTCTGAAGCGCAGAAGCAGTGGCTATTCTCATGACATCTGTTTCAGTTTCTGTTCATAGTAGAACTAAGTTTTCTAAAAATAATTTGTACCTTCCTTCTATCTCCATAAATGCATATCCACAGCCAGTGACAGGAGATAGATAGATAGATAGATTAGATAGATAGATAGATAGATAGATAGATAGATAGATAGATAGATGTAGGTAGAGATAGATGAGATAGATTAGATAGATAGATAGATAGATAGATAGATAGATAGATAGATGTAGGTAGGTAGCGATAGATGATATAGCTAGATGATAGATAGATAGATAGATAATAGATAGATAGATAGATAGATAGATAGATAGATAGATAGATGTAGGTAGAGATAGATGATATAGCTAGATGATAGATAGATAGATAGATAGATAGATAGATAGATAGATAGATGAATAGATATAGATGATAGATAGGTAGGTAGGTAGATAAATAGGTCGATAGATGACAGACAAATAGATAGATGACAGATAGATCGATCAATAGATAGATAGATAGATAGATAGATAGATAGATAGATGGGTAGATAGCCTCCAACAACTGGATTCCTCGTTTCTCTCACCTCCCTCTCTACTCCTGTCAGAGAATTCAGCCAGCCTCTAGCTTTGCCGTCATCCTTGGATTACCACTCTATATTTAGAACATAATATTAAAAAACTTGTTTGTTAGCTGAAATTCAAATCATTTGGGCACCTGCTTTTTGTTTTGCTTTTCGCTTCTGTGCATGAACTAAATCTGAAATTGCACCCCTCTCCCTCCCACCCTCCCTCTGGGCAGGCAGACAATGGCAAAGTCTCTTAGCAGGGGATACAGCCAGGGGCCCCTCTGTATCTGTGGGTGCTGCATCTTCAATCAACCACAGTTGAAAATAATTTTCTTAAATGACATCTGCACCGACCATGTACAGACTTCTTTTCTTGTCATTATCCCCTAAACAATGCAGTAGAGCAGCTGTTATGCAGTGGGTTGTGACCAGCATTTTAAAAGATCAAATGGGATAGAACAGAAGTGTTAGAATGCATTATCCATACGGATGCGTATTGTTTCATGACATTTTACATATCATTGGCCCTGTATTCTGTTTTGTAAGGAATCTGGAGATGATTTAAAGTACTCAGGAAGATGTTCATAGGTTACAAATAACACACCTTATACAATAAGGGTGTTTAGCATCCTCAGACTGGGACGCCATGCTAGATCCTGGAACTAGTGTCCCACAGACAGTAGGGGACACCTGGAACTCCCGGCCTAGGGAGTCTCCAGGTGACAATAAGGGGTCAGTTACTGTTCCCACCCTGAGCCTTCTCGATGCACTTGGAAGTTTCTCTCCTAGTCTAGCCCACCCACTCACCTGGGTCGCTGGGGTAACTAGGAGGCTCCCAGAGCTGTTTTAGCTGTATTGCTTAAGAACTCTGAGGAGATAGCGACTTTGCTGAACTCTTGGTAACGAAATAGTTGCTTCTGTCTCCTGACCCACAGCTGCTCTTCCTGAGCTAATGACTCCACTGTTGTGAACCCTCAGGACTCCCCAGTCAAGCCATCGGTCCTGTCACTCAGTGGATGCTTCACCACAGCCTGCAACTTCCCCCCACAGTTCCCTCCCGGCTTTTCTCTGAGCCCTTCAGATGGTTGTTGTAGCTTCCCTTTGGGCACACTCCAAGCTGTTGCGGCTCCCCAGAAATGAACAGTGTACCTCTAAACCCAACACCAGGCAGGACACCTGAAGGAGAGCATCTAGGCTCCAGTGCCGGGGGCGGGGCAGGCGGGGGGCGGGGCAGGCGGGGGGCGGGCTGGGGTGGGGGGATTTCCTGGATGAAGGCATTCCCTCCCTGTGCTTGTGATGGTTGGGTTTAATGTCAACTTGTTACAAATTAGAAACAGCTGAGCAGGGAGCCTCAGCTGAAGAAGTGTTCTGATTGCCTTAATTGAGGCGGGAAGAACCCTCAAGTGTGGGCGGCACCTTCTGGTAGCAGCCCAGATTTTTAAATGGGGCACACGATGGGGGTTGGAGGGGAGGAACTGGCACAAGGAAAATAATTTTCCTTATTCCACTTGGCCTCCCTCTCGGAGACACTTGATTTACCTCTTTTGTGCTACAACTGATTCCTTTGCTCTTATCAGAACCAAGATTTCCAGACTTCCATCGCTGACTAAAGACGAGGTGCTGTTTGGGACCCTGCCGGGTCTGCAGTCTATTAAACCTGCAGAGATATCCAGAGTAGATACCTGTAATCAGCTTGCTTTGATTTATACAGCTACTGTGGGACAGTCCAACTGCTGAGAAACCCAGGCTCAAGGATTGAACAGCCTTCCCCTCCCCATCTCCATCCACCGTGGTCCCTGCTTCAGTTCCTGCCTCCAGGTTCCTGTTTGAGCTTCTGGCCTAGCTGCTCCTGTGAGATGTAGTAAACCCTTTCCTCCTCAGTTGATAATGGGCATGGTGCTTTATCTCAGCAACAAATAGCAAACTAAAGTGACCATCTCAACTTGTCCAATCCCTCCTATACCATCTGTTTTCTCTGTTGCCCCAAATACTTTATTTAAATTGCGTCTGTTCTCCCCTTAATCAAATACCCACTGATCAGAGCTGATAGCTAGAGACCATTTCCTGGGTATATGCCGTCCATATAAACATTTTGTACATTTGCCTGGACAGTTTCCCATTTCCTTCTCAAGACGAATTTTTCCCATTCACAGCTAACAAAATAAGAATTGATTCCATGAAAAACAAATCAAGGAGATGCTGTTTACAGGGGTTTAATAAAATGAACAAAGTCGCTTACTCTTGGGAAATGTGTCAGGAAGAAGCACCTAGTAAGAGAGACAGACCATTGGGGATGAATGTTTTTCAAGAGCCAATTAGAGGACCAAATGATTGTCATTAAATTGTCCTTTTAGGAGGGTAGGTAGATCTGGTGATCAAAGACACTTAGATTACTTGGGTTTTCAGAGTATAGTGTGCAAAACTGAGGATCCTTATAAGGTGAATTAAAAGTCCAATGGGGCTGGGCGTGGTGGCACACACCTTTAATCCCAGCATTTGGGAGGCAGAGGCAGGCGGATTTCTGAGTTCGAGGCCAGCCTGGTCTTCAGAGTGAGTTCCAGGACAGCCAGAGCTACACAGAGAAACCCTGTCTTGAAAAACAAAAACAAAACAAAACAAACAAACAAAAGTCCAATGGGGAACAGGAAGATGTCTAGGAAGAGGGAAAGAAAAATCTGGGAAACCAAACATCTCTCTCCGGCTATCCCATGCTTCAGATTTCATACAAATGGGACGTGGTTAGGAGACACACTTGTGAACATTAGCATAGGATATATGAAGTAAAAGCTTTCTTGAGCCTTCTCTGTGGACTCCAGAAAAATGGCCTACATTGCTCCCTCACATGCTCGTAATGGAGTCATCCTCATTCTGTAAATGGGATGTCCATGGATTGAAGAAGACAGGACAGAATTAAAGTACTGACAGGTGGCTTATGTGCACTTCCCCTTTGGCAATCACTGGAAATATTACAGTGAGAGACTTCACACAGCTAATAAAAATAATGTCTCGGGTTTTTCCACGCTCCCCAGGGATGGGTCCATACAGTGTTGTTCTTGATTCCTAAAAGGGAAACTTACACAATGCCCAGAGCCCTTGACATCCTGCAGATGAAGAAGGAGGATGTCCTCAAATTCCTTGCTGCAGGAACCCACTTAGGTGGCACCACCTTGACTTTCAGATGGAGCAGTACATCTACAAAGGGGAAAGTGATGGGTATCTACATCATAAAGCTGAAGAGGACCTGGGAGAGGCTGTTGCTCGCAGCCTGAGCTACTGTTGCCATTGAGAACCCTGCTGACTTCAGCGTTATCTCCTCCAGGGATACTGGCCAGCGAGCTGTGCTGAAGTTGGCTGCTGCCACAGGAGCCACTCCAATTGCTGTGTGAGCATGTGGGCCTGAGTTTGTATCCCCAGCACCCATGTAAACAATGCTAGGAGTGTTAAACAACTACAAAATACTCAATAAACAGTTTGGCCAAAACTCAACCCTGAGGCTGCAAACCAACGCTTGCTCTTACTGTTTCAAATGTTTGCAACTCTGTAGTATGTCACTGAGAAAGGAACAGCTGGATTGCAAAGGAGAAAATAGATAAGCAATGAAGTTATCTCCAACTTCCTAAAGGCTTATGACTTCTAAAAAGTGAATCTATCAGCATTCCACATCAGATTTAAAGCACCAAACGCCCATGAAACAGCAAAGACGGCTGAATCTAATAGTCATACAGTCCTGGTGTGCTGATTGATTTGCAGTTAGATGAAGCTGACGGTCAGGAGCCATCAAACGCTGAACTGTTGAAGCAGAGGAATGCTGAGACTAAGCCATAGCAGTTGCTTCCCATCATTAGCTGCGCATCAGAATTTGTTTAGTACAGGCAATAGTTCTTTTGGTTTTTGGGGGGGGGGTTTGTTTTGTTTTTGTTTTGTCTTCAAGGGATTAAACCTAATCAGTGCTGGTTAAACCTTAATAAGGGAGTGGCAATCACTTAAAATTGACCCAGTGGAAAGAAGGAGACTAATTGGTTAAGTGGGGAGGTACCTACCCCAGAAGTTCTCGTGACTCTTTGTAGACATTCAGTAGTTCAGGACAAGTCATGGGACAACTCTGCAATTTAGAGCTGATGATCACTGACTAGAAGAAAATTGAGTTAGCTGGGACTGTATAACTCCACGGTGGAGGGCTTGCTGTAACTCTACGTGGAGGCCTAGAGTTCAACCCCTGGCAGAACACACAAACATTTCAATCAGAAAAATTATACGTCACTGATGTCTGATTTTCGGCAAGGAACCCATTTGACGAATTGCCTCATCAGTAGGAAGCATTATTAGTTTTCCTGTAAACCTGAGAAGGGGGAAGAACAGTGCTAGGAAATGAAAGTAAAAACAGGAAACATTGTTAGGCTAGTGAGGAAAGCATACTGGAAACAAAAATAGGTCACCGGGTCACTGCAGTTTTATAAAAGGTACTGTACCCTCAGCTCTCCATCTTGGAAACAAACCATGGCACAACTCTAGTTTACTGCTTTGGAAACTAAGAGCCAGTAGTGTGAATGCAGACATTCTCAACAGAAGCAGGTTGAGTTATAGGGCCAATGAATTTAACTCAACTTCTGAGATTTTTTTCTTATGAATTTGTTACAATGCTTTTATAGTTGAGGGAATTTCAAAGTCTTCCATAGTCTAATCAGGCCTGGAGTGGGGTCTTCTGCCAAGACCCTTAGGCTCTTGACATTTTATGTACATTTTCTACTTTGTCATGGGCAATACTACACTAAATATAAATGTTAAATCCAAAGTAGGGAGTAGGTAGAAAATTTCAAGAGACTCTTTTGACAAATCGTAGAATATAGAACCAGCAGGCCTAAAATCTGCAATTAGAAAAAAAAATTACCCTTTATTCTTCTGGCTAAACTCTGGTTGTAGAAGAATTTGAATAATACAGAAAGTGCTGTGGTTTATTTGGTAGCTGGATGTAGAACATAGGTGTTATAGATAATTATTTAGAATGTTTTGTATTGAAATCCAATAAAACTTGCATGTGTGTCAAAAAGATTTATGAAACTGTCAAATAAATTTTGAAATTAAAACAATGGCATGTGTTTACAACCTCAAGAGTGGAGAGATAGAAACAGGGGATCTTTGGGGCTTTCTGGCCAGCCAAACTAGATAATCATGGAATGCCAGGTTTAGTGAGGGCGTTTGTCTCAAAGCATGATGTGGACAGTGATTGAGAAAGACACATGATGTTGACCTCTGGTGTTTACATGCCTAAGCCTGGTATGGTGGTACTCTCCCAGAAGCCAGCACTCAGAAGGCTTGGGGCAGAGAATGTGGAGTCCAAAGCCTTCTTGGGTTACATAAAAATACTTTGTCTTAAAAAAAACCGAATAAATAAACATAAAATTAAAAATTAAATGATATATACAGAGACTTAAAACTATGAGTAGTTTATGCTAAATGTTCAATTTAGAGAGCCAGGTTTAAGTGTATAACCTATAATCTCACTCATATTAAAATTGTATAAAATGACTTGAAAGTAATATATCAGAATGTTAGTAGATGAGATGGTAGAATTATTAGAATTATGATGACATTTTATTTTGCAACAGGGTCTCACTGTGTATCCCTGGCTGTCCTGGAAGTCACTATGTGGACTAGGCTGGCCTCAAATCCACAGAAAGCTGCCTGTCTCTGCCTCCTGAGTGCTGAGATTAAATGTGCAGCTGGCAATGATGGCATTTTCTAGTACTCAGTTTCTCTGTAGTTCAGATCTATAAAATGAGTCTACACCACGTACATAGCAATAATAACAGCAAAGAGAAAAGGTACAGCTTGTCAAATTACAAAGTAACTGAAATTCATTCCCTCCCAGTGGCAGAGGTTAGAAGCCCAAAGTCAGCATCACAATGCAGAACTCAATGTCCTACAATGATACATTTTGGGTGGCTTTAGGGGGCAATCTTACTCTCATGTCTTTTAGCTTCTGCTGGCTGTTAGTATTCCTTGGCTTCAAACTACATGGTTCACCCCAGTGATGAAGCCAGCATCTGACAGTAACTGCAGGTAGGCCTGCAGGTCCCAGATGATCCAGGACCACCTCCTAATATCATGCCCTTAACTTAATCAATCATGTCTACAAAGGGCAGAGAGAGCACACACTTTGGCATAAGGTGACCTTTACAGGTTTTAGACATGTGGACTTGATGTTTTCGAGGGACATTACTAAGCTGAACACACCAGGCCAGAGGACCTGGAATGCTACAGTGGCCCCTTCTGTTTCTGGGTAACTGCTTAAAGGGGCATACACTGTGGAAAGGGAAATATGATTTAGTAACAAAAAAATTTGGGGGAAAACTATGAGGAGGAGTGTAGGCCCAGAATAGCCTTCCTTAAATAGAGCGTTTGATAATTATAGCCCCAGGCTAGTATGCTGGTTCTTACAGCTACAGCCTCTGCTCATGTGCCTGTAGAGCTGGCTCAAGTTCCCAGGCTCTGAGCCTCCGCTGTCTCCGATCAAATACAGGGAAGAGGGGCTGGCCCCGAAGTCCTGAAATGCCAAAATTGAAAAGTCCCTAGGGATCGTGTTGGCTAGTCCCCACTTCCCTCCTTCCATGGTGGAGGGCTTACTGAACCAGGGTGTAATGAACTCCCGTGGCCTATAAAACCATCCTCCCACTATTTATGTCTATATTTTTAAACAGTCACTCCCCAAAATGCCTTTAATTCCAGGACACAGGGACAAGATAGGAATTAATGGGGATTATTAACTAAGCATGTGGCAACTTTTGGGAGAGCCAATGGCAGACTCCATTCTTTCTGGCCCCTCCCAAGCTCTGTTACAGTGCTTCCTACTCATCCCCGAGGTCTCTAAGCTACCTGCTTGGCACACTCCCAAATCTTGTACCCCGCTGAGTGTCTGCCTTCATACTACACGATAGCTCCTCTCCTCGCTTCCTGTAACCACTTTCTGTCTCACCACCCAGGCTGGATCCCAGTCCCCTTTCTCTCTGTCTGTCTCCTTCCCTTTTGAGCCTATACAATTCTGACTTCTATGGCAGTAGACTATGCACAACATAATAAAAATAAAGGAGCATAACAGCTTTAGGCTCTCTCTCTCTCTCTCTCTCTCTCTCTCTCTCTCCTCTCTCCTCTAAGTCTAAGACCTTCAAAACAGAAAGATAAAGAGCAGTGATGTGATTTACCTTTAACACCTGCATGAATATCCCTGTCATGTATGCTATCACTCACACACACACACACACACACACACACACACACACACTCTCACACACACACACATACACACACACACATACACACTCACACACACACATAGAGTGGCCTTTGGGTCCATTATATCACCAGTGAAGCAGGTGTGCATGAGTAAAATCAGGTCCCCAAGTCAGCACCCTCATCTCTTGGGTGGCCACATTGTCAGTTACTGTTCTGCTCAAGTTCCAGCCTCAGTTGTTTGCCATGTGACCTCTTAACATACCTTCCTCACCCTGGGAAATCACAAGGCTAAGAATACCTGCTTCACAGGGATTTTTGTGAAGCATAAATGAGGTGATAGCTGCGAAATCCTTTGGCATGGAAATTAGTGCCGGTTGACAGTCAATAAGTATTAGTGGAATCGATATCTGGGTCACTTGCTCTGTGAAGACTTTTTTTGACCCCATATCCTTGGAGCATTGACCTGAACCCTTTTGTCTGGCTTGTACCCCACATATGGTCATCTTAGAAATGATAATAAATAATGATCCCACTTTGCCCCACTGTCCCTACTGTCACCTCTCTCTCCCCAGGCTCCAGGCTTCTCTAAGATAGAAGGATGAATCACCTACCTGTTATCTAAGCACCTAGTACAGTAACTGGCTCCTAGGAGATGCCTGGAAATATACTGGTTGAGCTAAGTTGGCGTGGTAAGGCTGTCTGAGACAAGCATCTTAGGCTAGAAATACTTTGATTTACCACACCTATTTCTGCCTCCTATTTATTATCAGTGGCAAAGCCCATTGAAAGGCATCTGACTACAGTAGCTTCAAGAGATTCTATGGACTATGATTGACCCTAAGCACATGGGCCTTAACAAGAGAGCCCAAACCATTAATATCCTGCCAAGGCTCAGACTCACCCCACCCATGGGCATAGTTTCCCATTGGACACACTTAAGTCTTTGGAAAGAAAAACTCTTAAGAGAGAACCATGTACCTCTTCAATGTTTCTGAAAGAGCCACTTCATGGTCCCATTGCTCTGTGGAACTTCCTCTCTATAACTGGGATCTTCTCTATGTGTCAACACACTCAGGAAGTCATATCTAGACAGGAGGACCTAGGACATAATCTGGGAACTGGAGCTGTCATAAGTCATAAATGTCTGAAACAACATGGCAGAATGAAGTTCTGCAAGTATCAGAACTTGGGAAAGAATAAGTTGAGCACCAAATCAGAGGCTGACACAAAGGACCAGCAGAGTATTAAGCTGCAAAGATATCGAAGTGTGTTTCTGAAACAGGTCATAGAAAAAGAGAGAAGTGGGCTGGATGGTTTTTAATAACTGAAGCTATGTACTGTGTACTGGAGAAACAACTAATATTCCTAGAATATACTTTATCTTTTCAGTGACCATAGGAATACAGGTAATAGATTTGCCCAAGGGGGGATGGATGTCAAAGAGCTGAAAACCTTGCAGAAGCTCAAATCCTAAGCAGAGAGCAGAAACAGAGTTACACTCAGACAGTAGATCTGGTCTACCTCTACACACACAACTACCAACATGGCAGCACGTAGTGAGTGGCATAGGATGCTTCTTTTGACTCGTGCTTGCTATGCCCAGCTGATTTGGATGTCCATGCTTGGTAGAGAGGCATAGTCCATCACCTTCTCTACAAAGACATGGTCCCCTTAACCCAGTTCTGGCTCTGGGATTCATGCTGATGCCATTGCTCTGAGCTTCTTTCTTTGCTGCTCAACAAATATTCCTTCCAACTAGTGTGGCCTAAGTAAGGCCTCTAGTTGCAGTTGGGAATATTGTCTTTCTTGAGTCAATCATAAGAGGCAAGACCTAAGACAGAACCATGAGAGGATAAGAGAGGGGGTTCTCTGTCTTTTCCTTACCCCCCAGCAATCATACCCAACAACATGGATTTCTAGGGCATAATTATTTTCGAGGTTGGACGGAGCCTACTTCATAAAGACCAAATGAAAACCATGAGCTGGACATCAAGCTGACACTGGGGAGTAGGCTCAACAGCTGAAGACTACACTGCATGCTTGTTTTCCCTCACAGTCCCTGAGCAGTGAGGGAAGGCCTGCCTTCTGCTCTACAGGACTGCTGTTGAGAGAGAGCCACCCTCTGATGTAACTGCAGATGAAAATATCCCGGAATCTACAATCAGACATGTTGGCTTTCTGTTCACTCTCTAAGAAGAGCCCTCCTCTTTGGCTACAGTGCAGAGTACCTCACTTAAGGCTCTTCTGACTGTGAGTATGGCAGATGATGGCTTGGCAAATCTAACTGACTCATCCAAGAAGGAAATATCTCATTTGACTTAACTGGAGGCCCAGGGTAGGGCAGGAGGACCTGGACATTGTGCATTCTGTGCAGCCATGGGGTATCAGAGACACAGACTCTTCCTTGTATTTTCAGTCACTATCCTTAGCAGCTTTGTCTCCAAGCTGGCTGTCCTTCAGGCTTCATTCCGATGGCTGCAATCAATCACCATCAGGTTATTAATGTTTAATGCCAGTCAAGATGTATGATGCTTCCTAGAATGGACTGTGATTCCTCAGTCTCAGGGAAACACCCTCCACATTCTCACATCTGGATCAGCACCAGAAACCAGTGGGATGCTTGAAATTGGTAATGGGTGGATGCTCAAATATAACCAAGGTTCAGCTGGGATTCACCCGACAGAACCTGCTATAGGACTGACATCTTGTTTTAGCTTCCTTGAACTATATTTTTCCCATGGTTAACTGGGGACCCTCTCCTTTCATCAAGGCTAGGATCTAGAAGAGTGGTAGAGATGTTGACAGCCATAGACCCATACAAGACGGTGCATGTGGCTGGGCCTGCAATTGTCATTGACTTTGTCCTCCTGAAGGGAACTTTGTATGAGTCTCTGGAGAGACTAAAAAACCTAAGAAGTAATATACTCTCTCCAAAACTACTACCATTATATTTCCACCTCACCTTCTAGGGTCTTCTCCTTCTCTACTGTGACTACTGCCACCCAGCACTGGTGAAGGCTTCTTCAGAGCTTCTGACAACCTTACTTCTTCACCAACCCACTGTTCCACTGCCATCAGTGTTACTACTCTTACACCCATCACTCCATGTTGTTAACCACCTCCATCATACCACCACCACCACCATTGCCACCACCACCATCATTGCCATGCCTCCATTGTTACCATTCTAGCCACCATCTCCCCTTCCCAGTGTGATTATACCGTCCATCCCCATCTCCACTTCACAACCATCATCACCACCACTGCTGCCGCCACCACCCACACCACTTTCCATCATGACCACAGCTGCTGCATAATTCTGGGTATGTGCGGCGAAAGCCTTGTTTTGTTGAAATCACAGCATACTTTACATTTAACAACTGCTCCTTCAGTAAAAGTTTTCATAGTCTATAGTTCTCCAATTGCAGACAAGAGAGCTATTTACTTTAAGCAACTTCAACCCATGGAAGAGAGCTGTTAACAAAAGAGCCCACAAATCCTCTTCTGGTTCGAAGGCTCTTCAGTGTGTGGTGGGCCTGACTGCCAATGAACAAGCTTACCAGTGTGCATAGAGGTAGGTGATCAGTTGATCTAGCCTTGTATATTTGCCTTCTTCCTAAGGAAGTTCACATAGGATTTGGGTCTCTAAACTATAAAGAGCTGAAGCAAAGACACTGTGTAAAAACCTCTAAAGACACGCCATTTAGCATTGCCCTAATAAGCCAGTGGCTCCCCCAAGATTCAGGTTTGTGGTACAAGCAAAGGGTCATCATGGAAAGTGTATATAATACATATACTATGTGTATGTGTACATGTTTGTGTTTATGTTTATTGTATATCTACGTTAACGATCCTATAAGATACTTATTCACTGAATGGCTGTAAGTAAGTCACTTTCATGTTGCTCAGTCCCAATTTTACCTGGAAATAGGAAAATTAACCAATTCTTGCCTTACTGGGGGGATTAAGGAAAAGGTAAAAATTTTAGATGTCAGGATTGGAACACGGGGTGCTGGCTTCTTCCTTCCAACCCCCACTGCTCCCAGACCCCGAAGCCATCAGCTGCTTGGGGAACACGGTTCTTGATGCAATCCTCTGAGACAGTGGGCTTCCTGTTCCTAGTTCTATCTCAAATGGCTCTGAAGAAAGAACACAGCGATCCTGTAAAATGTCACTGAATCAGACGCTTGGCAGCTTTGCTGACAAGCTGGAGGAGAGGACTCTAGCCCAGCTTCAGGGGAGAGTGAGCAGGCAATCTTAAGCTAGTTCCCTGTGGCTGTCCACTGCAGGATCTTCATTTCTTCTCTTCTTGAGTATGAGGATGTACACACCTGTGTGTATGTGTGTGTTGCACGCACGCATATGCAAACTCACACATGAACATGTTCATACTCATAAGCCAATGCCTTAGTTGAGGCAAAGGAAAGTAGAGAATAGGAAGAAAGTTCCCCAGAAGCCCTTGCCTAACTCCCAGCCCACATCCCAGTGAAGCTGCCTGAACCACACTTCTCTTGCTGTGCTCATCCGTGGATTCCTATGCACGGGCAGCCTGGCAGCCTCTCTGCTGCGGTCCCTTGTTCAGCGTCTCCCCGACTCTATGGGAGTCTCTCCAGCCTCTAGTTCATTTCTCTCCTTCTGTCTCTGGTCTCAGCAAAGTTTGACCATCTCTCGCTGAGAACTGGACTATGAATTTGTGATAATAACCTCCCCCTCTCTCCCTAGCTGCTATCACTAGCTTCAATTGCCTCGGGTCACTTCCTGGAATGAAAGCCAAGGAGCCAACAGGCTCTACCTTGTCAGTAGCCACAGCCATGTATCAGGTGCCTTCCTACTTCCTTTTCAATGCCTCAGACTCTGCAGAGGGAAGAAGCTACGGCCGAACCCCAAGGTCCCTCCAGTGAAGCCTCACAAATAACCTTGAGTCCTACATGTGATCCTTTCCCCACATACTGGCTACATAACTCTGGCAAGGGATCTGCCTTCATTCTTTCTGCCTTACAAATTCAAACTATAAGATACTAACACAAGATAAATACAAATTATATCTGTGTAAGAACATTCCTGTGAATTTAAGTGAGCTGCTGGCTGGCATGTGAAGACTTCTCTCTGAGTGTTATATAAACATCAGCTGATGGTCCTGTCACTACAACTCTTCTCACCCATCCAAGTACTGTTACCAGCAAAGCTGAATGAGGGGTATCCCTAGACCCCAAGTCAGAATTAGCCTTGGCTACCATTTAGTTAGCAGCTACTGTGTGAACACTGCTGGGTGTCTTTAGTGGCATTAATTGTTCTGGCTCTTGGCAGTTAACATGTGTGGCGTGTCATGTGATCCATAAGTGATCCATCTCTCCAGGGGGGCTGAGAGACAGGAAGAAAATGTTGCACATTGCTTGTCTAGTCAGCTCTCTACTTGTGTGGCTTCATCCATCAGTGGATGGGGCAGATGCAAAGACCCACAGCAGGTGGAGTCAGGGAGTTTTGTGAAAGAAAAGGGGTTAGATTTGGGAAATCCAGAGGTGTCAAGAAAACCACAAGAAGACCTACAGAGTCAACTAACCTGGGACCATGGGGATAGAACCTGGGCCACCAACCAGGGAGCATGTAGGAGCTGGACCTAGACCCCCTATAAATTTGTAGCAAATGTACAAGTTGATCTTAATGTGGGTCCCCTGGCAAGTAGAATAGGAGCTGGCTCAGTCTCTGTTCCCTGCCATTGGATCCCCTTCCCGCTATCTGGACTGCCTGGTTGGGCTTTAGTGAGAGAGGATGTGCCTAGTCCTGCTGGGACTTTATGTTGCAGGAAGAGGTGGTACCCAAACAGGACTCTCCTTCTCTGAGGAGAAGGGATGACAATGGGGGTGGGGAGTTGTAAAGATGGATCTGGGAAGAGAAGAGGGAGGTAGACTATGATCAGGATATAAAGTGAATTAAAAAATAATAAATTATTGGAAGAAATACAAAAAAGTGAGCCTCTGTCTCTGCCTCCTGCAGATCAGCTGTGCCAACCAAAAGACAACCACTATCATTCTCCTGTTATTGATGAATAAATTGAGATTTAAGATGTTGAAATGTTGTGACTTTTAAAAAATTTCTAAGGGAGGAAATAATGGAACCATGATTGGCTCTGGTTGATCTGAGTCCCAGTGCCTACCCTCTTCCTTTATTCTGAGCTAGCTACATAGTATCCTTCCTTTATTCTGAGCTATTTACATAGTATCTGTGATGGTTTGTATATTCTTGGACCAGGGAGTGGCACCATTTGGAGGTGTGGCCTGGTTGGAGTAGGTGTGTCACTGTGGTTGTGGCATATGATCCTCACCCTAGTTGCCTGGAAGTCAGTCTTCCACTAGCAGACCTTGGATGAAGATGTAGAACTCTCAGCTCTGCCTGTGCCATGCCTGCCTGGATACTGCCATGCTCCCACCTTGATGATAATGGACTGAACCTCTGAACCTGTAAGCCAACCCCAAGTAAATGTTGTTTTCTATAAGACTTGAGGACTCTGAAAGTATTCCCCATTGAACTCTGAGCTAGATGATGAGTAGCAATGGAGCCCAGCACAGAGGACAAGGGAGAAGCAAGAGAAATGCAATCTGCAAAATGCAAAACCAGGCCACACCTATTCCAACAAGGCCACACCTCCAAATGCTGCCACTCCCTGGTCCAAGAATATACAAACCATCACAGATACTATGTAGCTAGCTCAGAATAAAGGAAGGATTTATTTATACCTAACTAATACAGTATCCTCTGAGTTGCAGAGGGGTCAGCACAGTCCTATACTTCCCATTACCTGGTGGTACCATGGCTTCTTGTGGGCTTTGGATTTAAGGAGGGAAAGGAAAAGGGTTGTCTGCTCTTGACTATCTCAAATGACAAATTGTCTTAATCTCTACTTTCAAGAATAGTGAAATGGTTTGGAGAGATGACTCAGTGGTTAAGAGCATTGACTGCTCTTCCAGAGGCCCTGAGTTCAATTCCCAGCACCTACATGGTGGCTCACAACCATCTGTAATAAGATCCAATGTCCTCTTCTGGTGTTTCTGAAGACAGAGACAGTGTATTCACATAGATAAAATACATAAATCTTAAAATAAAACAAAAACAAAAGAATAATGAGAATAATTAAAAATTCAAACCTAGGGTAAAGAGAGAGATTGGGGAAGTAGAAGCTGACTTGCCTGACAGACAGTGCATCCCCACTGCAGTTTGCATTTCTCTTGCTTCTCCCTTGTCCTCTGTGCTGGGTTCCATTGCTACTCCTCATCTAGCTCAGAGTTCAATGGGGGATACTCTCACAGAGTCCTCAGCAAGTTCCTGGTGGTTCCCATCCATCAAAGATCTTTAAAACACTTCCATCACTTTACACCAAATCCCACTGTCAGTCTACTGTGTGGATAACCCGTGGTTCATGACCCAGTGACTATAAAAGAAAAACAGCCAGAATGCAAGACAGAATAGAAAGCAGAAAACACAGGCATCTGTGAGCACCATGCTGATTCTCCTTCTGTGCCTCTATCCTTTCTGTGTGGTTCTCCTAGCCTCAGGAAGCAAGCTACCTCTCTGACAACCATTCCCCACTCAACATCTACAGCCCAGAAAGTTTTCCTTCACTGGGTCCTCATCCTGTAGTTACAGCATTGGTGGCTGTGCCAGCTGATCTTCTGTGTCAACTTTACTGAAATGAAAGATGCCCTCATAGCTGGCAATACATTGTTTCTGAGTGTGTATAGGTTTCCAGAAGAAACTGACCCATTTGAGTCAGTACACTGAATAAAGAAGATCACCCTCAGCAGCACAGGTGTCATCATCTCTCACATTGGCAGCATTCACGTGTGGGTAGACACATCCTTCCACCTCCATTGATGTCCCAAACAGGAAAAAGAGAGAGAGAGAGAGAGAGAGAGAGAGAGAGAGAAAACAAAGCTTTCATTTTAACACTATAATTTACAAGCTTTCAAGACCAACTGAAAGTGAAGAAAGCACTTGTTTTAGACAAGTCAGGGATGGTCTTGAAGAATGGATATGGGAGGTAACCTAGAGCACTGGTCAACAAGGCTTCACAGGTTCAAACCCCAGGAACTCTACTTACTGGCTGAGTAATCTTTAGAGACTCACCTATCTTCTTTCTCTTCACTCCTAATTTTCTTCCATGTCAATCATGTGAAGATTCTAGATGGCTTCTGAAGAGATGCAATGAGATAAAGTCTGAAACCGTGTGAGATCATTCACTAGTCATCCAACTTCAAAGTCTTGAAGCTTGGGTTTTCCAGGAACAGTATCCACATGGCGGTCACCCTCCCCATTTTGTGACCAATGTTAACTCCATCATCTCTGACCAGTAGGACTTTTCCCCACTCTATGTTGAGCCAAAATGTGTCTTCTTCTGCTCTTTGGTATGTTATCCCTAGTTCTTCTAGTCCTTTGGGTCATTTAAGGGAGTTCAGTGGATCTTGTCCTTTTATTCCAGCTCTGAAAAGTTGAATGAGAATTGCCCACATGGACTCATACATTTGAATACTTGAAGCCCAGTTGGTAGAATTGTTTGGGAAGGAAAGGAGGTGTGGCCTTTTTGGAGGAGGCATGTCACTGGGGGGCACACTTTGAGGTTTCAAATGTCATTGCTATTCCCAGTTAGCTCTCTCTGCCTCATGTTTGTGGATCAGGTAGCTCTTGGCTGCTGATCCAGTGCCATGCCTGCTGCGTGCTGCCATGTTCTCCACCATGGTCATCATAAACTCACCCTCTAAAACTGTAAACTCCAAAAAAACACTTTATTCTATAAGTTGCTTTGGTCATGGTGTCTTTTCACAGCAATAAAAAAGCAATTAAGGCAAACTCCATGAATCAAGCAGAGGTTTGCTCACATACCATGCTATATCACAGTTGATTGGCGCTGAGGTTTGGTTTGTCGCTGTGCATTGTAAAGCTAAATGCTGGCCCTGTTTGCCTCAGGGATGAGATAATCCTCATGTACACCAAGTGAAGCTATACAACCTTGCTCCTTAATTTAAAACTATTGGTTAAATAAAGATGTTGACAGCTTCTCGTTCGTCAGAAGAGAGGTGGGTAGGATTTCGTTTCCCAGGCTGGGGTATCTGAGGCAGGGACCATGAGAGAGAACGGAGAAGAGAGAGAGGAAGAGAGGATAAGACACCGTGGTGTAGAAATCTTGAAAACATGGCCATGAGGGCTGACCAATCAGAATAGGAGTGACCAAGACAACATAGCAAGTCATATTGCTGGGTTAGTGGCAAGGAAATAGACATAATAGCATAAAGGGTAGATATCTGCCCAACTCTCGTGCTAATTAAGGCTTATTTCAAATATAAAGGTTGTGTATCTTCTATCTTGGAACTGAATGATCAAAGGCAGGGTAGAAACCCCCAACTGAGATTAAAATTTCCTGCAACAAGTGGTGGGTGCTTGACCCAAGTCTGATCAATCAAAATCCTTCCCTAAGATTTCAAATACTGGAACCAAAGCAAACTACTGTTATGTTCTGCAACCTCGAAAAAGTCAGACTACAGCACGAGGAAATGAGGGATAAAACTGGACTTGCCAGGCAACAGGAGGAGTGGGGACAGGAGGAAAGATCAAAGCCTGGCACAAGCCTTGCCTCTAGCTGTCCACAGGGGTCCACCCATTGCCTTGCTTTTACAAGATTTGATAATTCTGAGGTTTGGGGTTGTTTTCTGTTGGCAGACACTTCTTCCACAGTATCTACATGCATGCCATGTTTAGATTCAACACTTGAATTCTCGCCCTTGAGTCACTCCTGTCCCCCTCATGGTTCACTAACCATGTGCAGTGATGGAATAAAGGGGCCTAATGTAGGCAGAACAGAGCTCTGCCTGACCTTTACTACCGAGCTGACTCTAAGGCCCAGTTTGAGTTGAGTCTACAGTTTTAAAGATTTGACAAGATGCCCTTGATTTTCAGTTTTCTAGGGACACCCATATTGGCTTCATTCTTGCACCACCTTCAGTGTCTAGATTACATGGAGATACACTGTGTCATAGGTCATTGTTGTACAAATCTATCATAGGCTATTGTATGAATCAATGCATTTTCTAGTTGGGTTCCTTTACCACATGGCTATTTATCTTTGAAGGCACTGGGCTGAAAGTCACCTGGAGTTATCTTTATCCACACTCTAAACTTCTCCCTTTCTTGGGTACATTTGCCTTTTGCCAGGTCTGAGCAGGACACCACCAAGTCCCACACAGTTCTCATTCCAAAGCCACTAACGTAGCTAACTCATCAGCTGGTGGGCTAACATGAAGGATGCCTTTCCTCCCTAACTGAATTTTCTGCTCTCTTCCTTTCAAATCCTGCTGAGTTCTTATTCAGTAATGAAAACAGCAGAAATCATTTTCAAGAGGAAGCCAGCTGGTTCATTAGTCTGATTAAACCCAAGCAATGGGATCTGAGAACAGTCCACATATGGAATACAGTGACTTCTCCCTGGCCTCAGGGAGATTGGCAGTGGTTATTAATCCGGCAGCTCAGTGGCTATCACATCTGCAAACTCATGTGGATCGTAGAGAAAGGACTGGGTTACAGAAAGAAGATGTCGGCGTGATCTGAGTCAATAAGGCTTGGTCTTCCCGCTCAGCCTCACTGAAGGCCTGGCTGACTCTCCAACGTCTGCCAGCCTCCTCTACCTATTAGAAAGATCCTGATCAAGATCTAAGTCATTGTGGTTTATCTTGTAGAATTCAGTAGTTTGTGCTATCCTGACACTAACTCACCTGGACTGCTGACGATGCAGATTGGATTTGCTTCAAATCTATTTCTATTTCTTTTTTTTTTATTTATTTTATTTTATTTATATGTAAGTACACTGTAGCTGTCCTCAGACACTCCAGAAAAGGGCGCCAGATCTCATTACGGATGGCTGTGAGCCACCATGTGGATGCTGGGATTTGAACTTATCACCTTCGGAAGAGCAGTCGGGTGCTCTTACCCGCTGAGCCATCTCACCAGCCCCTCTATTTCTATTTCTAAACTATCTTTAAAACTAGGTTTTAAAATTTATCAGTTACATGTTTGGAGGCTCTGATTCTTTAGCCTAAAGGGGAGATTAAAAATACTTATTTATAGGGAAGATACAAGGACTGATGTTATGGCCTGGAATGAGTGGATGTAGGCAGGCGGAGGGAGAGGTGAGAGTCCTTGGCAGTTCCTTAAGAGGAGGCAGAATCACAAATAGACACACAAGTTGAACCAACAGGGGAAGATTTATATTAAAAGTAACAGGGAGACTAAAAAGATGACGTCACCGGAGGGTGATAGGATCACTCATTCAGGCTGCAGGGCAGAGGTGTAGTGAGGCATGCCAATCTGCTGAAGTTAGGGAGGGTGTCCGGAAGGCCAGGTGTCACCGCCAAGGTGGGTTGATGGCATCTAACAGGAGGGGTCTGCCTTTCTAGCAGAAGCCTGGGATTCAGAAGGAAGCAGACTAAATTATCATTGCTGAGAGACAGAAGGAAGAAGGGGCCCAGGAGAGTACATCTCCGCTGATCCCCGAAGTCTGTAGCCCAGGAAGCTTGGCAGAGAGTGGGAGTCATTTTCTAAGTAAAAAGAAACACTGTGAAGAATCGACCTTTTTAGGGCATTGGATGGATTCAGTCTTGGAGATAGCATGAGGTGCCATCTTCAAATGTCCCCACTTATTGGCATCAGATATGATAGAGCCGACCCTGTCTGAGGAGACCCACCCCTTCCTTTTACTTCAGGGGAGGCTAGTAGCCAGGTTGGCTAGAAGCAGTCTTTGTCTATTCAGTTTAAAAGCTTCCATAGGTAAGGGTGGGCATTCTGGGGTTGGGTGGGTTTGGAAATGCCGCTGCTGTTTCTAAGAAGTCACTACAAAACTACAGCAGGAAAGAGTCTACAAGTTTGTGGTTCGTGGGGAAGAACATCACACAAAGGATGGTGGGGAATGTCAGGGGAATCATGAAAGTAAATAAATGCTAAGCAAAGACAAGAAAGTGAACATGGAAACCTGATAGCTGGTACACAAAGGAATCCCTGAAGTGGCCAACAACAGGAGAGAGAAAGAGACTGGGGCTGGGGGGGGTGGGGGGAGGGGCCTCTAAGTGGACTCAGCAGGGCCGAAGGACTGCAGCTTAGAGCTTAAACCCCAGGAGACAATGCTGGCTGGGCAAACTTGGCAGAGCTAGGTGGGCTCCTCGTCCTTCATTCTTTTATCATTAGAGTAGCTATGTGAGTACTTCCCTTGCAGGGCCAGGGTGAGACATGACTCCGTAAGGTGATTGGCGCAGTGAAGACGGTGGACAACTTCACTAGTGGTTACTCGGGCTTCAGCTTGCAAGCCCAGAGTATCCTTACACCCATGAGCCTGCTCTGTCTCCATAGCTCAGAAAGGACAATGACTACCCACCATCCTCTGCACATACCCCCCACCCACCCAAGGCGCTCTGTGGAACCCCCCTCTTGGTTTGTGGAAAAAGTAGATTTTTTTTTTAATATCCTACTTCTCTGAAGAGACTTAAAATGGAAGGAGCCAGACCTTGTGCCTGGAGACACAGCATCTTCCTGTCACTGCACCCCACAAGGTGACCTTAGGCACGTTGCCTGACTCAGGTGCCTTTTCCTTACAGGGTGATGGAGAGGATGAAATGATGTATCCCTCAAGACAGAGCCAGACCCACAATAGGCACAGAATACCTGTCTTTTCTTCTTCTTCTTCTTCTTCCTCTTCTTCTTCTTCTTCTTCTTCTTCTTCTTCTTCTTCTTCTTCTTCTTCTTCTTCTTCTTCTTCTTCTTCTTCTTCATTTTTCCTTTGTAATAGTGTTGAGATTCCAGAAAGGATTAGAGATTCAGTGGAAAATGCATCATGCTAAACGGCATCCATCACTCTGTTACATGACTGTGAAATTTAATTGTCAGCAGAAGGAACAGTAAAAGCAGCATTCAGAACCCAACAATGAATGCTGAGCGTGTCCGTAGATTGGGGGCTATCAACTGAGGGGCTCATCTGCATCTCTGTCCACTGTTCCTAAAGCAAGAAGACAAGGCAAGCAGCAAATTTCTGCCTGTCCCTTCTAGGTTAAAAGGTCATGGAGTGGAAGTGAAATTGTATGTTAATTCTAATAAGCCAATATGGAGATAAGAGGTAAATCTAAAGCACATAGAGATGCGCTTCAGACTTTGCTTCGGCACCCAAGGAAGAGACAAGTTCACTGTACACTGACACCAGTATGTCTGGGGGAAACGTTTGAGAGGCTGTGCATATGCGTGTGCAAGTGCATGCATGTGTGTGTATGTGTGTGTGTATGTGTGTGTGTGTGTGTGTGTGTGTGTTTGCACATGTGTGCATGCATGCAGCCAAGCACACACGTACTCTCTATACCACTGGGGGAACCATCATCCGAAATCAGCTTCCTGAAGTTCTCACCCCTAACACCTCAGAAAAGCTTCTTCTGAAGGACAAGGCCCGTCAAGAGTCCCTAGGAGTGTCTACCTAGGAGCTTATAGGAAGTTCTCAGAATGGAAGAGCAGGCTGGTTATCTACCAGTTAGAAGCAGAAGCTGGGTAATACCTTCAGCTCAGTGAGAGTCTAGCACTGCCGGAAGTGTAGAGCAGGTATGCTTTGCTAGTGAGTACTTAATAACCAGCCTAGAAATGGGTGGCCTAAGCCACAGCATTTGCTGGTGTCTACAGCTGGTCTGGGAGCCATCAAGAGATATCACTGGACCAGGCAGAGATGAACACCATGACTTCTAGCATGCCCCTTGGGTGAGTCCTGGGACCTGACCACCTGCAGCTGTCAGCGGGTCATGCTGTGACATGAAAAGGCAGTGGAGGGGCCTGACTGAAGTAATCACACCAATAACATTTGCAAAATACACGTTTATTGAATGGATCTCGGAAGGAACAAGCGATGTTCCCAGACAGGGGAGGAGGAGGAGGACGGAGGGTAGCATCAGGTCTCTACAGAAAGATCTCAGAAGGAAGAGGTATGCTTGCTTCTTGGGATTACAGTGGATAAAACCTGAACCAACAGAAGGGCACGGCATGGGAGCAAGCTTAGGTTCTATCTGCAAAACATAATGTCTCTGGGCAGACAGGAAGTAGAATGCTCTCTGCCTCCCACCTTTCTATTACTGACTTACATCTCTTCCCCTGGCTTCCTGTCTTACATCTATTCCCCTGGCTTCCCGTCTTACATCTCTTCCCCTGGCTTCCTGTCTTATATCTCTTCCCCTGGCTTCCTGTCTTACATCTATTCCCCTGGCTTCTAGTTCTGCCCACACTCCAGCCTGGGAAATGAGCAGGTGGCAATTGCTACATATACTAAAGTAATATCTGGCTGCTTTGCCTCCTTAGCCCAGCAGAGGTTGAGTTCATTCAAAGCAAAAGAAGGTCTCAGCCTGTGAAACAGATGTGTGGACGCTAGGCCAGGGTGCCAAGATTCCTCTCTTGTGCTTGGCTCTCTTCATTTTAGACTGTATGCTGCAGCCCCTCTCTCACCACCACATTCCTGTGGGCTCCTCTGGGACACAGAGTAACACACCTGTCTGACTTTGCAGGGGTGAACCCCTGGCACAGGACTCTGCCCAAGCCCCATGTGTTACATAAACACACTTGGAAATGAGAAAGTCTACTCCCTACACCTTTGAGTTCAGTACCCGAAGCTGTCTTAAACTCTTGGAAACACCTAGAAACAACTTGCAGACAAGCAATCCATGAAACTAGCCAGCCGTCTGTGAGAAGGCAGTTTGGAGAGGCGCAGAGTCCCCGGTCCACATCCTTCTAGGGCCAATTGTAAAAAAATCTTTTTTTCTCAGAGACAATTTGCTGCAAAAGCTTTGAAACACAGACAGTTCCCTACTTAGGAACACGTTGTGTTCTGGAAGTCTACTTATGAAATAGTTGTTTGAAACTCAGATACACTTCCTCGTAAACCATGATCAGAAGGGTGGCTGACAGCATAGGTCTAACCTGAGAATCGTCAGAGGACAGCAGAAGGACGCCAGCGAGATGTGCTTTTCCTTAAACATCACAACACAGATGTACGGAGTGTGTCAGATTCCACAGTAGCCTCTGGTCAAGGGACGATACTGGAAGCAGTTAAACTGGTGTTCTGGATTTAGGGAGCACAAAGCCACCCGCTAGTGCTGTTGAAAAGGCAGATTTCTGTTCTCTCCTGGAGTCAGGCAGAATCGGGGTATCGGGGAAGGCCATAAGTCTTCACAGCCCATATAAGCAGCATAGCTAGGGAAGAGGAGACCACACTACCACCACCTGGGATAATGCTGCCTCTCTGAGGCAAGCAACCACCTACCCTTTTCCAGAAAGGTGAAGAATACAGACCAGAGATAGAAGAGACTCTGCCATTCATTTAATAGCCAAGCTGCCTGGGGTGCCAATGATTAGACTAGACAGGGCTTTGTAGAGTTGGGAAACAGCCTCTTCCCTGAGTCTTATCTCTGTCACACTTTTCTTCCAGTATTTACTCTAGGTCCATGCTCAGAAGAATGGCATTGCTGTAGTAATGGATTTGGAGAAAGACAGAGAAAAAGAAGAAATGGTCACTTAGTTTTATTAGAGTCTAGCTCTACACCTATAAAATCACAAGACTAGAGTATGAAGATGCAGCCAGGCAATTATAAGCCAACTTCCCATAATACAGCCAAAGTTGTTCATAAATTCTGTAGAAGGAAAAATCAAAGTTGGAGAAACCTTTAGAGGAAGTGGGGAATCCACCCCACCTACCTATCTAACTGGCTTCTACTGGTTAGGACATCCCAAGCCACCACCCCCTGCAAAGCAAAGTCCTGAGACGGTTGTGCGGGAGACCACAGATGTTTGGCATGCCGTAGAAGCCCAGTGACAGATGTTCTCTTTTTTTTCCCTACCAGGTCTAGAAAGGTAACGCCAGTGTTCTGTGTTGGCATTCTCAACACTCTATTGTGCCACACCGGGAGCGCGATGGGAAAGTACTTAAGGGACAGTCTAGGGAGGAGCGCCATGGCTGGCTGTCCCTCCAAATGGGCCAGGGCAGCAGACATGAGGTACGCCTGGGCAAGGCAAAGTGCAAGGCAGCCTGTAAGCCCTGGAATGGACCGTGATGAGTGAGGGCATTGCAGGGAGAATGACTGCCTCCCGCTGGGTTGACTTAGGCTGCTCTCACCTTAGAGAGAACCTAGGAGGAAGGGGAGGAGAAAGAGGAGGAGGAGGGGAGGGGGTAGGTGAGAGAGAGAGCAAGTCTTCAATTCTAGTCACCAGCACTCTCTGAGTAGAAGACAGAACAGGTAGGTGAAGTGTGTTTACAAGATTGAAGCTACAGCCTGAGTGGATGGGTAAGTGAAGCCTATTTCACGAATGACCATGAATGCCTTTCAGGAAAAGCTGGCTTTACGGTAAAGCAGCGACCACAGCAACATCATTCACCAGGCTACTACACGGCTCACACTGTGTTAGACCGCTCAGTCGCTTTTCTTCTACCCCTATGCCTACGCCCAAGTGAGGGGTGACAGCTATTTCAGGACAAGGCATCCAATGCTCTGAGGACTTTTGGACACATGGAGGACTTTCAGATGTTAACTGTCCTGGTTGGTTTTGTCAACTCGACACAGGCTATGGTTTATCTGGGAAAGCGAGCTGCAATTGAGAAAATGCCTCCAGCAGAATGCAGAAGGCAAAGTTCATAGGGGGCATTCCCTTGATTAATGATCAACGTGGGAGGGCCCAGCTCACTGGGAGTGTCGCTGCCCCTGGACAGGTAGACCTGCTTTGTATAAAACAGAAGGCTGTGCACACCGTGGAGAGCAAGCCGGAAAGCGAAATTCCCTATGGCTTCTGCATCAACTCCTGCCTTCAGTTCCCCCATCTTGCGTCCCTACCCTGACTGCCCTCAGTGATGGAGTGTGGCCCGAGACCTATAGCTGAAATGAGTCATGTCCTCCCATGTTGTTTTTGGTCATGTTGTTTGTCAAAGCAATAGAAATCCTAACTAGCACGGCAGTTGTGGCAGGAGACAGTGGAAGAATGGATGGGAGGCAGGGACACCAAGGGCCCCCTTGATTCCTTGCTTTCTGTGACATTTTTTTTGTCCCTTCCCCCAAATCAGTTAACAAGAAATAAAGAAGTATTTAGCTGGTAATTCTAAAGAGCGTAGCGATCCTCTTGAAAGCTCTGTGGTGAGGCAGGCTTTGGGGTTTAAGGCCATTTCTGGAAATAGGAGCTGTTCCTCCCCTGGGGAGCTTCCTGGCACTCTACATGAACCCACCCCACCCCCATCCCCAGCCCACCTCCTCCCTGAAGATTCACTGAGGAATTCCACTGCAGCAGCTCCTGATCAGGTGGTGAAGAAGGCAGACCCAGGGTCATGCAGTAAACCAAAATTAGCCTCTTTTACCAGCCCACGAAAGCAGGATGATTAGAGTTCATTGCTCAAAATATTCAGGAAGGTGAAAGCTCTCTCTTCCCTTCTCACATGCTCCGCTCACACCTCCCTTCCCTTCTTGGCACCATCCATCTTCCTGCAGACAATAAGCACAATGGGATCTCAGGTGGGTAGGTGTCTCCATCACCTTTCCCAAGACAGCCACCCGTGGGCAGCTTCAGGGCTACCGCCAAGTTAGTTCCAGGCACGGGAAAGTTTTTCAGTCAGTCCTGAACTTGGGCCTTATTAACTTTTCATGTTAAAAAAATATTGCTATTCTAAATTATATATATATTTTTAAGTCACTACTGTTAAGAGCACAGAGACAGAGTTCCTGGCCCAGGTTTCGTTGATGTTCCTTAAGAAGCAGACAAAAGAGTGAATATTATAACAGTTGAGCATTTTTTCTTCCTTCCAGACTGTTAGGGGAAGAAACCATCTTCCATCTTCCATCTTCCATCTTCCATCTTCCATCTTCCATTTTCCATCTTCCATCTTCCATCATGTGCTTTACACAGCACTTCTGAAACCGACAAAGGAGAAAAGTGTGGTGGCAGACAACTGTAGTCCTAGCAGTTGGAAGCCCAGGCTAGAGAGCTGGGTATTAGAGGCCAGCCTGGGCTACAAGCAAGACCCTGACTGAATAACAAAACCAAGCGGATGGAAGCCTGCATCAGTATAGAGAATGTGGGTTCAGATGCCCTGGCCTGCATCTTTCAGCTCAATTGAATCTATTTCTTACTTTTGAGACCTTGACTTCTTTTTATGCCTTTTTTCTCCCCTCAAAGTTTATCCATGCTATTGGGAGGGTTTTTCCAGGTTGCCACGTTAGAGGGTCCCTCTCAAGCCACCAGCAGTGTTTAGAAACCACCCAGTGACCATACTTAACAGAATACAAGAGCCGGGAATGGTGGTAGAGACCGTTTACAACCTCTTTATGTTACCCATAAAACAAAACCCTGAAGCCCAGGGAGAGGGTGGCTCAAGGATGGATCTGTGAGTCCCACTCACGACAAAACTGCGATTGTACTATCTCCATCCCAGAAGCTCACAGGCTGGAGGCAGCCCTGCCTTCACCAAAGTCAAGGTTAGGACTGGATGAAGCCAGCTCCTGCCCCAGCGGCGGCGGCGGTGGCGGCTGAGAAAAAAGAAAGATCCTGTTGATTGTGAAGTCCAAAGCGAGCGTGCCGATCTGCTGTAATGCCAAGTCTTCTCTGTGTGGCAAAGGTGAGGTCTAGCGAGGTAACCCAAGACCCCTAACCCCAGGTCTTCCCAACCCTAACCACTGAGCTACCTTGTGCTTAGTAGCCCTGTTCCTGGTAGACTCGGAGAGCCAACTGTCAGCCTGCTTGTCACTGACAGTTGGACTTAAAAATTTCCAGACACAGGTGGCTGACTCAGCCCTCGCTTTGCTGTGGAGATGGTGATCAGGCAACAGCTGTTGGCTCGGATGATGTGTTCCCAGAGCAACATGGTGAGCGTGAGCGTGAGCTGCCAGCATAGGAGGCTCAGGAAATGCAGTGTGTTGAGCCAGTTAAACACCCGAAACTGCCCTGTCTCTCAGAAATACGGGTGACTCATCAGAGTGCTGTGTGAGGAGGAGAGCCACCAGGGAAGCTGCTGGGCCTGGAAATTTGCACAAGAAGGCCCCAGATTCCTAAACCCACTCCTGTCCTACTCACAGCTTCCTCTCTAACTGAAAAAACGAATACAGGTGCTGTTCCTAAACTCTTCCCTCCTCCTCCAGGAAGCCCAGAGCAGTGCTTTCTCTCACACTGAGGGCCGCTCGCTACTACAATGTGACATTTGATTCTTATTTTGTCCCTTGCTTCTTACCCATTTCTATTGTTTGCTTATAGCTGACAAAGACTGAAAACTCTCTAAAGAGAGATGCCAGCTTCCTCCTCTGTATTCACAGTGTATCTTAGAGTGTCACCTAGGAATAGAGATGCCCATAGACAGCTCACCTTGCATCTGCATGTGCAGCAGGTGTTTCATACGTCCTTACCAGTTGGACTATGGCTTCATTGTGTGCAAACTGCTTAGCAGTCAGGCCTGTGTGCCAATTGGAGAGAGGGTACCCCTCCCTTCCAGGCAGACAGGGCTCATGGCCAGGCAAGAGGAACATGGGTTGGGTATCATCCCCTGGGTTGGAGATGCTATAGAGGGAGGCACCTGTGCCACCCGGGCTGTGGATCCTTGCAAGAGAGCATTCTTCCCATGCCACTCCAATGGGGGACACGTCCTGCCTCAGGAAAGCTGGCATCAGACACTTCCCAGCTTGCTCATTACAACCCTCTTGTCTGAAGGAAAAAAGGAACACACACACACACACACAAGTGCACACACACATACACACATACATGCACAAGTGCACACACACATACATGCACAAGTACACACACCCACGTGCACACACGTACATGTTACACATGCACAAGTACACACACACACACACACACACACACACACACACACACACACGAATGCACACCATGCACATGCACACTCCAAAAAAGAAAAGAGCCCACCTGGCCTCACTGGTCCACTCCAAGCAAGGAATAGGGTATTGGAGGCTCTTTCCCACCGCTCTCCTCTCCTCCTTGTAAAAAGTGTCCATTTTCTCCTGGTCTTTGAGGCACACACCTACTAATCTTTCTGATCCTGTGCCCAGCCTGCCCCATCCACATTTTGTTTTATCAGACTAGCTGTTGGTTTTTGCTGCTCCTATCTCTCATGCCTTCCACACTGCTCCGACCTTCATTATGACACTTTTCCTGAATGTCACTAGAGTGGAACTCAAGCAGCCATTTCTTAGCTCCTGTCAGCAAGACTTCTTGTACTGTAAGTACCCTGCATCTGCTTAGATGTTTAACTCAGCACCACCATTGAATCCCCCAAAGGAATCTATTCACAAACCCTTTGGTGAACACTTCTGACTTCATAAACATATTTTATAGGAACAAGCACCTATTTACCAATCTTTATAAGCATTTCTGTTCTCCAAATTCTTGCTTGGCACCCTTTGCAGAGTTTCTTATTATTATATAATAACTTCCCCGGCATGCCAAGTTGGATCGCTACGCTATACTTCTGCCTGCCTTCCCCATTTATGCTATCAAGCTTATTATTTCCTTATTGTCAAAGACAGAAAACTCCATGCTGTTCCAACTCCTGCCTGCAGCCATGCCTTCCCTATCCAGGCTCTCCTTCAAGTTAGCCTTCTCTAGAATGAGTCCGGACTAGGGAGAGCCAAATGGTTTTCTATGACATGTGCGCATCTGTGGTTGCCTCCTCAGGGATGCAATTCAGAGGAGAAGGACTGCGTCTTCCACAGTCACTTAGCCCAGCACAGTGAAGACATATACAGTAAGATTACAGCTCAGTGGAGCTGATGCATACAGTAAGCCTGTGCCCAGTGAAGATGTATACAGTATGCCTGTGATCAGTGAAGATGATGTATACAGTAAGCCTATGTCCAGTGAAGATGTATACAGTAGGCCTGTGCTCAGTGATTATATATACAGTATGCCTGTGCTCAGTGAACATGTATACAGTAAGCCTGTGTTCTGTGAGCATATGTACAGTAAGCCTGTGTTCAGTGAACATGTATACAGTAAGCCTGTGTTATGTGAACATGTGTACAGTAAGCCTGTGCTTGGGCCTGCCTTTCAAAAAGACAGGACACTAACATTTCTAAGCCCTTTCTGTCTTTCCATTCCTCTTTTCTCCCAGGGGAGGCCCATGACCAGAGTCAGTGCAAAGTGCCTGAAAAGATAGCAGGAACTTTAATAAATATTCTCAGAATGAGCAAGTCAGTACCTGACATGGAAACAAGAAGATGAAGGTCAAACTCACACACGTGTTACAGAAGAACACCCTCACACCAAGTGTGTCAGCCTGGCTGAGGGAAGCTCTGAGAAGCTACCCAGGGGACCTGGATTAAAGAGTGGATCCTGGATGGAGTATGAGCACAGGGTAGCATCCATCCATCCATTGGCTTTGCCCTTATCACGGTGGGGAAGGAAGTGTAAGGGCTCTCAGGACCTCTGTTCTGTCTTGGTTCCATCACCCTCTGCTAGTGGCCAGGGATGAGTTAACCACTGGGTCCTTCAGTGCTTTTCAACAGTCACGTCTGCAGCTTCCTCCCCAGATGCCTAGACACACAGCTCCCTGCTCCTCTGCGTGCTCCACAGAAAGCTTTTCTTGGCTGCAGTTCCACACAGGGACCTCCACTGCCCACTGGCAGAAGAGAATTCTTGGCTGTGGAAACGGGTGAACTCCACATATTTTACAGATGAGAGTAAACTCCTGGTGACTCTAAATGTGGTGTGAAACGGACAAAAGTCATTCTGCTGAAATAACATCGCCGCCCATCGCCGCCACCACCACCCTACGCAGACACCCACGTCATGGAAAGAGAAGGTCCCACAGGTCCCCGTGCCTCTGCCACTGCAGCCTCTTGTGCCTTACCCTCAGTCCCACGTCATTTTCTCTAATTTTCTACTTTTACTTTTTTTTCTAGTTCTCTTTTTTCTTGTGTATGTGTATTTTGTTTGTTTTAGAAGTGTTTTATTTGACCTGTAGGAAGACAACCCAATGTCATGCAAAGACAAAGGAGAAAAATCATAATCTATAGTCCTGAGACCTTACCCAGCCATCAGAGCCCGTTTCTGCCTAGCTAGATTGATCCCGACCATGTATGCCTGCAGAGGAGAAATAATCACCAATCTGCTGCCACTGGGTCAAGATTGTCAGAAACGTCCTTCTGAACGGGACCGATGACAATGGACATCAGAGACGCCGAGTTCCTAGAAAACAGAGAACTTGTTGATTTATTTTTATGTTAATATATTTTTTCTTTGCTTTGGTTGGAATATTTAGGCAGCCCAGACCCTTAGATTTCTAGGTTAAGGAAAGTAAACAGCCAGAGGACATTGTAATTTTCAAGTAATGTCCTCTACCTCGATGTCAGCTGGTTTCTCGCAGCCACCAACTCTGACCAAAGCCCTGCGGAGCCAGGAGTGCCCTGATCATGTACAGAGGTTCCCACCGAACGCTCGGCATCCGTGGGTGTGCGAGTGTGCGCGCAGCACGTGTTTATGTGTGTGCACCCGTGTGTTTATGGGGGCGCGTGTGTCTGCGCGCGCGGGTGTGTGGCGGGGGCGGGCACTGCGCCCAGGGGGCAGGGCTCCGCAGCGAGAGTGGCAGCTGGACTTGCGATGCTGCGAGGGACAGGGTGCAGAGCCGCAGTGCCGTAGCGGGTAGCAGAGGCAACCTCCCCTTCCAGCAGCGGAGGAGGAAGACCCTGGGGCGCCAACCCTTGTGGCTGCCTGATGTCTCCGCCCCAGAGAGGGCTGCACCAGGAGAACGCCCGGACACCCGCTTCGGTCCCCTTCTGTCTCTCGGTTCCTCTTTCCTCCCAAGTAAGGGAATAAGCGGCTAGGAGGGAGCGCCCCCGGCAAGCGCGCAACCAAGTGTTGCATGGTGAGGTAAGACCGCGACCGCGAACCAGGGATCACCAGTTTGGGGGGACCTGGCAGCAAGTTGGAGAGCCAGGGCAAAACAAGAGTGGGTCCCGCGATAGGGAAAGGAGCTGCAGAAGAGGCCCCTGAGCTCATCCTGACGGCGCCACCTGCCACAAACCCTGGCCAGAGGGGATGCGCCAGTGGACTGGGCAGGGTGGGGTCCCCTCCCTATGTGGTCGGTGCAGAAGCGAAGGTGTACAGAGGACAAGCGGCCTTGTTTCTGGCAATTTGCTGAAGCAACTGGTCAAATGTCATCCTTTTTTACGTTGACTCCAGGGTATCCAGAGCGCTGCTCAGGGAACCCGAGGGCTGCGGGGAGCAGAGAATGTCTTTCTGCTGTCTGGCCGCCAGAGCCTCTGACAGTCTCGCAGGGTTCTGAGACTTTGGGACACTCCAAGTTCAAAGCCTCTAGGGTGGTGGGCTTAGAGAGAAGCTGAAGAGAATACAGACACCTTGGCAAATAAAAGGGGTAGCGTCGTAGGAATCTAAGATCGGCCTGTTTCTTTTGGGTCACAAGACCTGTCTGTGTTGGTATCTCGATAAGGGAACATCCACAATCACCTGTGGGGCTGTGAGGCTGTGGTATACGAGAACTCCTCAAGACGCCCCCCCACTCCCGCACACATATCTCCTGATGTCTCTTTCTTCCGAACTAGTGAGCTAGGCTTTGAGGAGGGGGCTGTGGAGCTCCTAAAAGCCCTACAGGTGATTCTGGGGCTCTGCCTCCATCCCTGCCGTGGACAGGAAGAAAAACACCAGATGCAAGCAGTCCCGCTGTGCAATTCTGGGTAGCTAGGTAGCAGAGAGACCCCCTCCCTCAGTCGCTGGGGTTGCGGGGAGGGTCTGCTGAGGGGCCAGGTGACTTGTGACTGAACCATAGTGGAGTTCAGGAGTGCTGGGTGGACCTGCGGACTCACTTGTCCCTGCTGCTAGATTATCTGTCCGTGCCCCATTAGCATACGATGACCTCCCTGTGGGGAGGAGGACCTAGGAGAACTGTTTGTCACGCTTTCGTTTCAGGGCCTTAGGGGACACATCATAGATCTAGAGATGTACAACGACCACCTCCAAACATCATGAGGGACAGTAGTCAGACACAAGACTGGAAACTGCCCTTCTGATCTGGATGGGGACAAGGACTTTGTTATCTTGGTGCCTGGGATTCAGTGTTCATAAAACAGCAGCTTCAGGATCCAGTTGCTGGAGTACAGGGTATCCCCACAGTCAACAAAGGACTAAGGATTGACATTGGCTCACAGGGCAAACATCAGAAACCAAATGTGTGTGAGCGTGCACGCGCACGCGCGCACACACACACACACACACACACACACACATAGACACACACACACACACACAGAGAGAGAGAGAGAGAGAGTTTTACAACTATAACCTTCTCAGTCTATGGGTGTCCCCTAACATGGGAAGATGTTTCTTGCTTAAAAGGTTGTATTTGCCAGAAATTCCACTTTGAATATAAATTATACTCATTAAATAAAACAGCTGCAACTAAGCTAATTTCCGGTGGTGCTTCTGTTCTGATCTAAGCACCACCCCACCCCCATCCCTTTAACTTGTAACTCCAGCCACCTAGGCATTACCGGTTCCGGGAAAGATCTGAAGGTGGTGTGTGTGTGTGTGTGTGTGTGTGTGTGTGTGTGTGTGTGTGTGTGTGTGTGTGTGGTATGTTCCATGTTTCTGTGTGTATGTGCATGCCCCACGCCTGTGTGTGCATGTTCAATATCTGTGTGTATGTATTCCATGCTTCTCTCTATGTGCATGCCTCCCGATTTGTATGCATGGTGTGTGTGTGTGCGCTCACACAAGAGAGAGAGGGAGAATGCGGGGGTGGGGGGATTCTCTATCATTTTCCACCTTATTTTTAGAGACGGGGTCTCACTAAACACAGAGCTGACTGATTCAGCCAGACTGGCTGGGCACGAAGCCTGGGAACCCTCCTATCTCTGCCTTCTCAGTGCTGAGCCACAGCTGCCTTACCCTGCTTAGCACATGGTGTGAGGACTGGAACTCAGATCTGCCATGCCTAAGCCACAGACATTCAACTGATGAGCCACCTCCCCAGCTCGCATTCACTTGATGTTTTTATGAAGTCACTTGTTCAGATCAACCAAAATTATAAGGGAAAAAAAAATAAACATCTGAGCAGCTTGGAATATAGAGTTTCCTCTGGTGGAAGGTGGAAGAAACTCCTATGACCCCAGCTTCTCCGCTACCCACCACACACCTCACCAACAGGTATCAAGGACCCCCATCTCCCGCCCCACATATCCTGTCCCTCGTTGGGACCTAGCGGTTGTGAGACTTTGTGTCTGCCAAGGCTGGCCCCAGCTCCTCCCCTGGAAAGGAAAGGGGAAGTGCTGTTTCATTGTGGGTTACATTCTTTGTTAAAAAATATCATATTGTATTACAACATCATGATATACTCCTAATATAACAGTAGTCCCTGCCCAGTGCAGAAAATTTGGGAAGTTAAAGGCAAGAAAAAAAATTATATTGCCCAAGATTCCTACCACCCAGACCCCACATTTTTAATACATTGACATATTTCTCTTCTGTCTATTTTTATGCCTTGAAATCATATGCTCCATAGAGGGCTAGCATTTGTAGGTAACCTAATAAATGTACTTTGCATGGCTTTAATCATTTTATCTTCGTTATGTCATTTAGTCCTAGGAAGTCCCTCTGAGATAGGTGTTATTATTATCAACCCCGTTTTTCTAGGATGGCACAGGTGACTCGCTCCAGTGGCGGAGCTGCAGTGCCAGCCCAGGTTCGCTGACTCTGAGGAAACGTCGCTCTTACCCCCTCACTAGCATCATTTCCCAGCTGGGCATTACTATACCATTAGCTATTTAAGTTGTGTGCTCTCTTCAGCAACCTCAAATAAGTTCGGGCAAACTCTTCCATGTTCATTTCCAGTTCCTTCTTTCAGGTAGATTCCCAGAAGGAGAATCACCAAGCCAGAGACATGACTAATTGGAGGTTCCTTATAGATACACAAGAAGCCACTGTTCCTTATAGGTACAAAAGAACTACACTGACTTACACTTCCGTTTCCTGGGAGGCAGCTCTACCACAGTCTAAGTAGGTAACTCTTAGCTACTCGACTGAGGCTATGCCAGTGCCTGGCAAATACAGAAGGGGATGCTCACAGTCATCTATAAGATGGAACACAGGGCCCCCAATGGAGGAGCTAGAGAAAGTACTCAAGGAGCTCAAGGGGTCTGCAACCCTATAGGTGGAACAACAGTATGAACTAACCAGTACCCCCAGAGCGCGTGTCTCTAGCTGCATATGTAGCAGAAGATGGCCTAGTCGGCCATCATTGGGAAGAGAGGCCCCTTGGTCTTACAAACTTTATATGCCCCAGTACAGGGGAACGCCGGGGCCAAGAAGTGGGAGTGGGCAGGTAGGGGGACAGGGTCGGGGGTGGGTGTGGGGGGATGTATAGGGAACTTTTGGGATAGCATTTGAAATGTAAATAAAGAAAACATCTAAGAAAAAAAAGAATTGTTCAGAATGTCACAGGACAAAGCCACAAGCGTGACCCTCCCCAGTCTGGTGGGAGAAGCCACACCTTCAAATATGGGAGGTGGAAACCATTTCACATAAGACTATAATTATTAACTGCTGTTATTTTCTGAGACAAGGCTTCACTAATGTAAACTGGGCTAGCTTCAAATCCCCTGCAATCCTCCTGCCTCAGCCTCCCAAGTGATGTGTTTACAGGCCTCTACATCCATGGTTAGCTTTAAAACTGTATCTATTTTTACACGAATGACTGTGGGCTATACAATTCTATTAACTTGGAGGACATCAAACTATTGTATGAAATATATGAATATATATAATATCCCACATCTTAACACAACAATTACAGTTGTCTTTACCCTTATAAACACACATCACCATCACAACCAGGTTCAATAGGCTCCTGTTAGTCCCTTATATTCTTTATAGTTTGGCCAGATACACAGAGCTATTTGTTTATATCAAGTATCAGAATATCACAACAAAACCAACAGTATTTACAAGTAATAAAGCTTGTCTAATCAAACAACAGCAACACAGCACAGAAAAAATAAGTCCCATGAATGTAACTCCAGATAAAACAATTTTTAGGAGGTTATGGACTGGTGAGATGCTCATCTGAAAAACACTTGCCATGCGTGTAAAAAATGGAGACTAAGTTTAGATCACACCGTCAACATTAAAAAGAAAGAGGCACGTGGTATGTACCTATAATCCCTGTGCTAGGGATATGGAGAGAGAAGGGAGAGCATCCCTGGGCTGGCTGGCCAGCCAGCCTGGCTGCAACAACAGTGGGCTCCAAGTACAGTGAGAGACCATGTTTCAAAGTAGAGCTAGGGAGACTTTTGACCACACACACATATGTGCACATGCACACACACATATGTGCACATGCACACAGAGAGAGAGAGAGAGAAAGAGAGAGAGAGAGAGAGAGAGAGAGAGAGAGAGAGAGAGAGAGAATGTTGCAAAAGAAACCCAATCAGGTAGCATGCCACCATACGGGAACAAGGCAATTTTAAAAGAAAACAACTTGGCCCTAGTCATGGGTTCTCTTTAGAGCGTGCTCGCCTTGTACCTACCTCTCCTCCCAGCAGTTGGCTCAGGTACACACAGAATAAACATCAGTTGGGTCTCACCCTGAAATCAACTTTTGCAAGACTCAGCTTGGTTCCGGCCAGGTCCTTCTGAAAGTCTCTCCCTTCCTGTGCATGGCAGATAGAGGTCTCAGCAACCCACATATACTTACCTCTCCATGGTGAAAACACCTCTTTGCATGTATCTTCAGTAAGGTGTAGACTCCCTGGGGGCAGAGCTATGCCTGTTCCTGCCATAGCCCCAGCACCTAATGTCTATACACAGGTGACAATCTGGTAAATAGACAAGTAAGACTGTCCAATGCAGTGTTCTGGGTGTACACATTTTCTTTCAAAGCATCTTCATTCTGCTCTGGTGAATCACTCTGCATGGTGTGTGTGTGTGTGTGTGTGTGTGTGTGTGTGTGTGTGTGTGTGCATATGCCTGAGGTAGATCTAGAGTTTTGTCAGCTCTCATCCCATTCTTATTTAAATCTTCAAAGCAAAACACAATTAACGTTTTCAGTCGCACTGGTCATATTTCTTGTGCATAAGTGCTGCAGGCAGCTTTTTGATGAACACATTAGAGGATGTACAAGAAGAAATCCTCCTAAGTGCACAGAGCCTAGCACCCCAGAGTACAAACTGGGTGTCTGCATCTGTCTTGTTTTCGCTCCCCGTCCTCTGCACAGAGTCTGACCCAGAGGAAGGGAGAATGAATGTAGAGGAAAGCAACGGCAGGGCTTGTCCCCAAATCTACTCCATGCCCTTCAGTAAGGTGCACATGGACACACACACTAACACATCTCCACATCAGCAATACAAGCCTGATTGACATTAATAACCCCATCTCTTGGGCAAGGACCCTCAAACTCTTTGAGTAGCTTCGCCTGTGTTTGCAAAGCTGGCAGGAGAGACAGAATTTTCAAAGGTTTGCATAGTTTGCCTTCGTTTTGATGTGTGTGGGGATGGTGACATGACTTGTCGCCCTCTTGGCTTCCTGGGAAGTGGATAAAAAGGTGAATTTGAAGGGGTTCCAAGTGGTTCCATCCCTACAATCTGAAGATGTAAATGGCGTTTAAGAGTGCAAATTGTCAGGAGAGCTAGGCTCTGAATGGATCAGTAGAGAGAAGGGAACTCACTGGCTAGCACTGCAGCCAGCCACTGTTCTCTGCGAGTCTCCCAAGAGCAGTGCTCGCTCGCCTGAATGACACAGAGTGAAGTGAGCACCTTCCTCATTCTTCATTTCTATCTCTGCTAAAAGCTTCCTGGCATCTAATTAGATATTCATGCCATTACCACTGGCTGAAACTCCTAACCACTGAAATTGCCTAACTTGTCTTCAGTCTGGCCCGTGACCTGCCCTGCTCACCGCTTCCTCCCTGTTCCATCTTTGTACAAGTGACAGGTGGAATACAAATGCAGAGCCTTGGCTTCTATTCTGCATTGTGTCTCCTTTAGCTTGTCTTTCTTGCTAACCTGGTAAGGTACTTTTAACTCTATTATTATCTAGTGTTTCTGCTGGCCCTTCCAGCCAGCTGCCAGCCATCGCAAATCTAACATTTATGACCATGATGCCGAAGTTATCAGTACAGACCCTGAGCATTGCAGGATTCCCAGGCATTTCCCTGTGTGCTCCCAGGAGTAGGTATAGATTCAATAGTTAAACAGCATGATCTTAGAAAAATTATTCAGCTTACTGTACTCTCCTCCAAGAGAATATCAGTTAATATCTTGGGAATGTGTTGATTCACTATTACTGATATTCCTTTGGGCTGCTGTTCAATATCCTTGTTAAAGAAACACTGTTGGTTTGGTATAAAACACTTTTGGTGACCTCACATTACCTCCTTGAGATCACAACTTCAGTCCTCAAAGCTGGTTCCAAGCCCTCTTTCAGAATACTTTCTGGGGATTACATCAGTCCCCTAAGATAAGAAATGTTTCCAAGTTACTTTCCCAATAAAGGACTTATATCTGTTCTGAGGGTGATGGCGATAGTTGTACCGGTAATGATAGTGTTGATGGTGATGCTGTCAACGGTGCTGGTGGTGGCCCCTTGCTGTGTGATTACGGATAGATTAAAAATTGTGCTGTGGTTATTTGAACTATATGTTGCTTTAGCGTCCTAGAATGCTGTTCAGTCATGATAAGAGAAATATGTATTAATTTGTGGCACATCTAAGAGTTTCTAGAATTATTGAAAATGAAATTGGAGGAGCCAAGAGAGGGTCCTAAGTCATTATCTCAACAAGGAACCCAGGCCCAGAGCAGGAGCACATGTCTGACGTGCCAACTGCTTGAGAGACTGAAGCAGGGGGAATCACAGTTCAAGGCTGTGTTTAGTGACAGACATACTAAAACATTAAACAAGCAAACAAAGCTAAGTGATGGGAGCTCTCCACCTACACGGGACAGGATGAGCCTGGCCTGGAGGTCACAGCAGGGAGAAGACATCATCTCTGCTCTGACCAGCGCCTCTTCTAACCTTCTCTTCTGAACTCTGCTCTGACCAGCGCCTCTTCTAACCTTCTCTTCTGAAGGTTTTTGACTCATGTCAAAATATCTACTTCTCCTTTAAGAATTGACCTCCTAAGTCATCAATATGGGGCAGGGAGGGGCTTTTCCTTGGTCACAATATGAATTGTGAGACCCCGAAAAGAACTGAAGAAAAAGCTCTTCTCTCTCTCTCTCTCTCTTTCTCTCTCTCTCTCTCTCTCTCTCTCTCTCTCTCTCTCTGTGTGTGTGTGTGTGTGTGTGTGTGTGTGTGTGTGTGTCTTTCTCCTCCCACAAGAGCCACATAACCCGGGCGGGGTTCAAATTCACAAACCGTACAACCCTTCTGCCTCAGCCTCCCAAGTAAGTACTGAGTTGCGTGGCATACACAGTCTGTGACAGGAAAGGAGTACGGGAAAGTCAAGGTTTAAGTGAGAGGTCATTTTAATAATTAATAATGACCCTCCTTAGAGGTTAGTGCTCCTCACTTAGAGAAATAGCAGTGTGTTTATATTCATCATCTCTCCTGATTCAACGCGCAGGCATGTGAGGTAGCCACCAGGGATGTCACCAGCCTACTCCTTACTGTGACCAGCTAAAGCAGAGGACAAGAAAAGATGCCAGAGGGAAAGCTCAATGGGCACCAAACACTGGTGAAGCCGTAGCTGCCCTCCCAGTTGGCTGTCTGAGCCTTCCCTTCCTTTCTGTGTGCTCTGCGTGATGGAGGTGGTGCCTCACGGTGTCATGGCTGGCATCCTGTCCACCCAGGCCCATCTGCTGTGAAGTTCCAAGCTGCCAGGGCTTTGCAGCCCACTTTGATCCACTTTGTGCCAAGATGCTGGTTGTTTGGGCCTGAATGTTTTGATTGCCCACTGCATGCCTATACCTCTCAGCTCAGGGACCACAGAACAAATGCCACAGTAGCCCCACCTCTAATTAAAATAATTGAGTTAGGAAAAATAGCTCTCCACATCTTCTGTGGTGCCAGATGCTCTTTGCAGAATCTTTAAGAGCCAAGGCTAGTGTTGCTATCCAGAAGTTTCATCATCATGATGTCCATGAGCCCAAGAACCTGACCCCAGGACATCACTGTTAGAAGTACAGTCTCTTCCCTTTTCTAATGCTGACATGCCTAGCTGAGTTTGAATAGTCACAAGGTGGTGTTTCTTAATGACTAGGAAACCAACAGCCATGTGTTCCTGCTCTGTCCAAACACTCTGCTGTCCCAAACACCTAACTCCTGCAGACGCAGCAAGTGTATTCCTGAACGGACACTCGGATCATGAAAGCACAGGTGTATGGGTACCCGCCGTATGCTCCACACACAGGACCGGTTTCTAAGGAAGGGCGAGTGTTTTCTAGCAATGATGTGTAACAGAGCCAGAAACAAAACAGTGGCTGATCTTAGACGAAAGTCAGAGCTAAATCCACAAACTGAGAAGTTAGTAGATCAAGGAAAGCCAGAGAACAATCTGGAAAGCAACTTGTAACGGATGAGAGGAAACAGCATAAGCATATTCTCAGAGGCTGTTCCTGGCACACAGTTCAGAGTGACTGAGGCAAAAATCTGTGTGAGAACGTGATAAGAGGTATGTCTGGAAATGTGAGCAGCAGCCAAACTACAGAGGGTCTTGTCGTAGGGTTTTTTATATATATATACTCTGGGAGAGGATGTGAGAAATTATTAAGTGGGGAGTAATATGGTCACCTAATTAGAGCAATCTCTTGGGCTGCAGGGCAGTGTAAGAGAAGATGGAAAGCGGGGCTCCCCACAGGGGGGCTCTAAGGGGAAAGTGGGGTGATGGGAGGAGCAAAGGCTGCAGGAACGAAGGGGGAGTAGGGGGGTGGAGATGTGTAATGTATAATTGAGGAGTGGGAAGCAGGGGAGAGGAGCCCAGGGTCGCTCCCTGGCTTCTGTCTTTGTACCTGGAAGAATGATGGCTTCATGAACAAGGGAACTAGGGAACAACAGAATGTGTAAGCAGAGTAAGGAGCTCAGCTCAGGACTGAACTCGAGGTGTAGGTTAGAGGTACAGACAGGAATCCCTTTAGAGCAGTGGTTCTCATCCTTCCTAATGCTGGGACCCTTTAATACAGTTCCTCACGGTCTGCTGACCCCCAACCATAAGATATTATTGCTACTTCATAACTGCAATAAGGCTACTGTTATGAATCACAGTGTAAATATCTGTGTTTTCTGATGGTCTCAAGCAACCTCTGTGAGAGAGTCATTTAACCCCTAAAGGGTCATGACTCACATGTTGAGAACCACCGCATTAGACACATTAGCCATTTGCAGAATGAAGATCGTGCAGCAATGATGTCTCAGGCTTTTGGATAAGCTCATGTGTAGAACCAGGCCTGGAAGCCCACATGGGGAAGAGCACAGAAAAAAATTTAGAATGAGCACAGTGGTGAGAAGACACGTGGAGACATGGGACCGCAGTGGACACACTTAAGTCACAATATAGACTTTCTCAGGAGGGACAGAAGGAAAGATGCCAAAATGTGTAAACTCCATTCTTCACTTTAGTTAAAACAGTTCATACATGCTCAGGAAAAATGAAACTTATTCTGGTGAAAGCTATCCACTATAAAAGCAGAGATATTGGCATTTAGTGAGAGAAGACCAACGTTTGATTTTGTAAGAGACAATGAGCAAGCTCAGACACTCCATGCCAGGAAACAACAGAAGGAGCCTGAGGGAGCGTCGCAGAACTTCGGCAGAAAAATCCCATAAGCAGGGGTATATGGCTGAAAGGTGCTCAGAAAGTCAACCCGCTAACATCTGCTAGTGAGGAAAGTTGTTTACTCAAAATGATCCGGCCAATTAGGAGATTAAAAGTTGAGAATGGAAAAGATGTTCCGTGAAAGGCACGAAGCCACTGTGAAGTATGTCTTGTCATCTTAGCACCATAGGGTGTTTATGTATAGAAGTAGTAAGAGATTGTGCTGGTTTAAATAAGAATGGCATCCATAGGTTCATAAATTTGCATGCTTGGTCCTCAGTTGAAGAACTGTTTGAAAGGATTAGGAGGTGTGGCCTTGTTGGAGTGGGTGAGTCACGGAGTGAGCTTTGGAGTTTCACGCCTTTAATCCCAGCACTCGGGAGGCAGAGGCAGGCGGATTTCTGAGTTCGAGGCCAGCCTGGTCTACAAAGTGAGTTCCAGGACAGCCAGGGCTATACAGAGAAACCCTGTCTCAAAAAACCAAAAAAAAAAAAAAAAAAAAGGTTTAAAAACCCACGCCAGGCCCAGGGTCTCTGCCTGCTGCCTGAGGATCAAGAATTAAAGCTTTCAGGTACTTCTCCAGTATTGTGCCTACCTGCATGCCACCATTCTGCCTGCTATGATGATGTTGGACCAACCCTCTGCAACTGTAAGAGAGCCTCCAATTAAATGCTTTCTTTTATAAGAGGTTCTTAAGTCATGATGGCTCACAGCAATAGAACAGTGACTAAGATAGAGACTGCATAGGGACTGTAGGAGGCTGTATATAGGTATGGCAGAGGACTGTATACAGTCATTGCACAGGAAGATGGATGGAAACTGTAGGGGACTGTACATAGGAACTCTGAAGAACCCTATATGTATATAGCATATAGGGTACTGTTTATAGGCACTGTAAGGAACTGTACATACTCCAATAGACTGTGTGTTCCAGACAACTAGAAGAAAGGATTTTGAACACTTTGTCATAAAGAAATGAGAAATATTTGAGAAGAATATGTTTTATTTAAGTCTTATAGAATGCATGGATGTACTGAAATACTCCATGCTATTCCTAATTTGTATAATCCTTATGTTTTATGTATCAATTATAACTGATTTTAAAACCCAGGCTACTTAATCTAAATACTAAATTTCTCATTTTGTAGTGTGGAAAGGCACAATTTTTCATTGTTGATATATAGGCATACATATATTTCAAGTAAGAGTAGGTCAATATAAAACTAGATATCCTATGCTTAATATCAAAATTAGGAGGTAGAGCTAGAATCTTATAGCTACAATTAAAAACAAAGTAGAAAAATAGAAAGGAGACATAAAAATAGGAAGTATAAGACAGGATGATAAAGTGAGGTTGAGCATGCCTGTTATCACCTCTGGGTAGCTGATTTCATTATTTCTGCTAGAAGACAAAGAGGTTGAGAGGGTCTTGACTCTAAATATATTCTGTCTGACACAAAACGGGACAGATGAGAGCAAGACTGGTACACCAAGAAAACGCTAATGAAAGAAAGAATGGTCATATTAACCAATATAGAATTTAATATGAAAAACATTAGAAATACCACATGCATGGGTATCTTTTATTCTGAATAGAAAGTATTATATATATAAAATAATTTGGTCAAACACAATTGCAGACGGAAGTCTTAATATCCTTTGTCAGTCTTCAGCAAACTGATCAAAATAAATAAGCACAGAAAGAATTTTAAGGATCTAGGCAACCTGGTAAAATGAAGAAGACTGGTGGAATTTACATTAAAATAAGCACATATAACTATTAAATGGTTATGAAGTGTTTCAGGTATTGGTATCTCCTTATAGGAAAGATCAAGCATTCTGGAGAGTAGACTTTTTCTGGGAGTGAGGGGAAAATAAAAACAAAAGGCGGTGCTCCAGGGTGAGGGCTCAGGGACACAGCTTGAGTTTGGGCTTCTCACTTTTCCTCCCCACTCGTGATTTAGCGCACAAAGGGACCTTGTCCAGAGACTCGTTACTGGAAAGGAGCACCGCCTTCAAAACCAGTAACAGTAAAATACAGGAGCTGAGGGGAAAGCAAAATGAGGTCCAAGAGAACAGGACAGAGTACACAAAGCAGCTAGTCCATGTGGGCCTAACAGAACAGCTTCCGAGACTGGAATCCTAGCAAGAGGGTAAGAAGGCGCAGCTTTGACCAAGAGATGGAAATGTAGCCCCGGTGTTCACAGATGTGGATGCAATACCCAAGGACTCCGAAGAAGACAGCCCTAAGCCACTACTGGGTCAAAAATGACATGTAGCTTGTGAAGGAAGTATCCCATAAAGGGTGAGCAATTGTTACATAACGCAGCTTAAAATGTGTCCAAATCACAACAGTGATACAGCTTTAAACTATGAACTAAAGAAAATGCACACTTTGTAACAAAAACAATTCTGAAACAAACTTGCGAGTGTAACTAACATCTTAAGGTCTTTATATGTTCATTAGCTTCTGCTGTGCAGAGGATCGTAGTCTGGGCTGTGACCCCGAAGTCCCATGGCCCTGAGCTCGGCTACTCACCTGTTAAAGCCTGAAGTGACAGCATTCTGTCTGGGTCAGGAGAAAAAGGTCGGGGTAATGAAAGCGAAATGTTATGAAGTCCCGGGTTCAATTATGAGTAATTTTCTTCTTGACTTAAATGTAGAAAATAATAGCTGTAAGAATTTATTTTACCACCCAAGTACACATATTCATGTATTGGCATGGGGCACATGCCACGGCGTGCACATGGAAGGCAGAAAACAACTTGTGAGTAGCTTCTCTCCTTCCAGCACGTGGGTCTGGGAACGGGACTCCCATTGTCAGTGCCTTCACCATCAGTGAGAGCCAATTACAGGGCTTTCCCCCACTCATCCATTTTCCAAGTCAAAGGGTCTAAGAAAGCATGCTCCACGCATGTAAAGAAGATAAGAGAGATTGAAGGGAAGTATTCAAAAATAATAAAGGTAACAATAAGAAAAATGGCACCAAACTTCTTAATTATAATCATCACACTTTATTTGTTTGTTAAGAGAAACATTTTAGTGTGTGGTGTGCTTGTGCGGATATGCATGTGTGGGTGTGTAGACCAGAGTGTGTTCTTCTCCGTCAATCTCCACCTTAGCATTTGAGACATGAGCTCTCTTACCATTTAATGATAGTTGGTTGAAATTAATATCATGTCCATAGGACTTAACGTATAATTTTGTGGAATTGACCTTCTTTCATTTTAATAATGAAACGAAGATGACATTTCCTCAGCTTCAGTCATCCAGATGATTTTTTTTTGTTATTGTTTTGCAAATGGCCCACCGGTCATCATTATTGCGAGCAGCAGGTCACACTCTTCCAGCAAGTACTAAATGATGGCTGAGGACCAACAAGAACCACAGTGTGATAGCAGTGTAAACTTGCCACCTTATCCCAGAATCCCAACCATCAGGAGAAAAAAAAAAATGGATGAAAACTCCACCCTATTTTCAAGTCTCTCAGTGTCTCTGGATGCTAAAGACCCTGAACTCTTGAAAAGGGAAACAACGGGTGCAAACTGACAATCAACTTGGTTTTTGAGTTAAAAAATAGTTGCAACTATCAGCTTCTATGAAGGGCCCCTACGCAGAGCAGTTCTGAAGACGGGAAGCTGATAGCAGCCAGTGAGGAAGCCCAGGACCACAGGGACAGAACAGAGAAACAGGGGGGAAAAGAGCAGAGGTGTGCCATCACACCAACTGTGAGATGTGGTTTCTGATCCTCTACTGAGATTTTGGAAGAAGGGGATTTACCGAGCTTAGTAAATATGCAGAGTGACATTTCCACTGGAAAAGTCCTTTCATTGTGGAGGGTGGGTTTGAGGGTGGACTGACTGCAGAGTAAGACACACCTGGTAAAGGCTGGAGCAATGAACACTGCTCTGACTCCATCAGCGACAGGGTGTCTTTCTGACAAGCCCAAGTCAGCATGTGACTTCACGTTGTGATCAAAACAATGTCAGCCAATCAAATAAAATTATTTTCCCTTTCTTCTCCTGTGGGGCTGGTTTCTGTTGGCTATTTTTGCCTACTTCAAAGTGACTGGCCCACAAAGGCCAGTCCCTGCAGCTGGGTGGCAATTCATTAAATGCTTTTAGCCAGATGAGTCACTGTTCGTCTCTCCTAGCTCTACTGCCCTCCTCCAGCCCCCTCCTAACCTGTGAAGGGCTGCTCACTGAGGCGAGCATTCTCTGCTCTATCCATCGGCTTCCTGTGAACACGGAGGGGAAATTCTATACTTTTTACAGCTTTATCTCTTATGTCTTGACCTTGAAAGTGGACTCCTTCTCTCCCATCCTTTTTCTTAAATGGAAATCTACTGCCTAGCACCTTTAAAATCATATCTTTTCATTCCAAAGCCCTTGATCATTTATGAGAGTGCTCAGAGCATCCGGGAATCTTGTGTTTCCCCCGTATCTGATAAAATCAGGAAGACGGTCACCGTCCACTGAGTCCCGTGTACCAGGCAATTGCTAGGAAACCTCTATTATCTTTTTTTCATGTTTGTGTCTGTGAGCACGGGTTTACATGTGCCACAGCTTAGAGGTCAAAGAACAACATCAGGTGTGTCTTCCTTTTCCATTCTCTTTGAGGCAGGGTCTCTTGGTGCTTCATGACATCATTATTCCGGTCTACCTGTCCCACTAGCTTCCAGGAACTCTCCTGTCTCCACTCTCATCTCTCCATCAGAGTGCTGGAATTATAGTTGTGTGGTACCATGTCCAACTTTACACTGGTTCTGAGGACTGGGGCTCAGGCCCACAGGCTTATAGAACAAGTTACCCACTGAGCCAAGCCTTCACCTGTCTTTGTCCTACAGTGTAAGGTAATGGATCCTCTCCCCACATTCCCAATGAGGAAACATGGGTTTAAGAGATTGAGATGCCAGCTGATCCTGTGGGCCTCAGGACTGTGCTCTCTTCCTGTTTCCTGACAGATACTGACTTCCATTTGTAGCATGATGTTGGTTCATCGAGCTCCACTTCAGACCCAGTCTAAGAGAAGAGTTGAATGGTGCCTTTTGTATCTCTGGTCTCAGTGTATACTATCTACTCTGAACACACACACACACACACACACACACACACACACACACACCCCTCACTGGACCCAGACACATACTCCAATAATCTGGGCTCAGTCATTTGAAAGATTTGGGAAAAATGATACATTGCTTCATGCTTTTAATCCCAGCACTTGGGAGACAGAGGCAGACAAGGCTGGTCCACAGAGCAAGTTCCAGGATGGCCAGGGCTACACAGAATAGCCTGTCTCAATAAACCAAAACCAATCAAACAAACAAATCTAAAAATAAAAAAATAAAAAAACCAAAAACCTAATTAGTTTGAGCTGGAGACTTTATTCGCTTTATTTTAATTGAAGGTGAAAATGTAAAGAAAGCATAAAGAAACTCTTCTTAAAATCAAGTTCAATGTTAAGGGTTTGCAGGGTTGTTGCTGCTGTTACTGTTGTTATTGTTATTTTTATTTTCACTTTCCTCCTTCCTATTCCTCCCTCCATCCCCTCCCAGGCCCCCTCTCTTGAAGCATCCCTGGGGTGGGGGAGGAATAATTCTTGCTAGGCCCTACTCCTTGTCAAAGAACTACAGGCAACAGAGAACCAAGGAGAAAAGGAGAACAAGCCTCTCTCTCCTAAGGCTGAGCTCGCTAAGTCGTTTTCCAGTACGGAATAGTCAGCCCTGAAACAGTACACAGACAGGTAAATTCCTGCCTCCAGCCCACACACACATTTACGACAGTACATAAGTCTTGTGTGCTCTTCTCAATCAAGCACGTCTGTGTCTTTGCCTGCACAGGTCCTTTCTCTGAGCTCTTTGCACACAACAGGTCAAATACTGTGTGTGGCTTCCGTGGAAACGCTGCAGCACCCCCAACTGACAATGCACCCGCTGGAGTCTGAGCTCCTTCAAACTTGCGTCTCTTGGTTCCTAATAAGAGACTGGTAAATGTGCAAGCATAGTTGCCTTCAGACACGCCACATTAGCCGAACTTTATAGCAGAGAGTAAACAGAAGACAGAATAGGATTTCAATCAGGGAAAAACATCCCCTGTGGTGTACAAAATAAAATACTAGTGTCTAAAAACTGAAGGAGCCATCACTCCACTTATTTAACTAGAGTGTGCGTTCTTGCATGGTCCACGGGCAGCATACACATTCACAAATGATATTCATCAATTATGAAAGTCATGATAAATACACATTGTTCATATCACAACCCCACACTGCACACATGAACTTACGCCAGTCCTCCTAGGCACACACAGCAGCTGCTGAGACGTCTGCCTTCAAGTGAATGTTCTACATTTTTCTCAGGAATTTTCCATTTCACCTACTTTTCCAAGAGCGGTACTATAAAAGTGCACAGATGATCCTCTCATAATTCCCCACATCTCCTGTCTCTGCTTGTGTGTCCTGCTTCTTTGCTGACATTGCTGGTAGTGGGCCATGCCCATGTGTTACCTCTCCTCACTGAGCCAGATTTGCGGGCTTTCTTGTTGTTGTTGTTGTTGTTGTTGTTGTTGTTTCGAATTAAACAATACTGCCAACAAAAAAGTAGCTTTGGGCTTTATTTAATGTCTGATTTTTTTATTTCTTTTTTTAAGATATATTTTTATTATATGTGCATTGGTGTTTTGCCTGCATGTATGCTGCTTGAAGATGCTAGATCCCCTGGAACTAGAGTTACAGACAGTTCTGAACTGCCATGTGTGTGTGCTGGGATTTGAACCTGGGTCCTCTGGAAGAGCAGCCAGTGTTCTTAACTGCTGAGATATCTCTCCAGTCCCTTGTTTTTTATCTCTAAGTCATTTGTCCCTGACTTTATAGCAGCCCTTTTTAGTCTGTTTAGATTACTTTTGCATTCATTTTCCTAGTGTATGAGTTGGAGGCTTGATTCTTTTTTTGGTGGGGCTATTGTTTGAATGGAAGGGTGGGTGGGTAGATAGGTGAGTGGTTGCCTAGGTGGTCAGTCGGTTCGGTGGATGAGTGGGTAGGTGGGTGGGTAAGATTGGTTTTGATCTATCATGCCTTCAAAGAAATTTGTTCAAAGCTGCAAGTGTCCTGTAAGCACTGCTGTAAATTGTACATCTATTAAATTAATGTAGAATGCTCCTATGTTTTTAATTTCTTTTTAAGCATGAACTTCCTTAAGAATGTATGGAGGTTTTTCTTAGTTTCCATATTGTGAGATGAGATTGATACCGAGCCTTAGGTAGAGGTCACCAGACAGAAACATACTAACTTCATTGAGGAATGCTCTTGGGTGGGCTGGGGAGATGGTTGTCAGCAAAGTGCTTGCTGCATAAGAATAAGGTCATGAGTTCGAATTCTGTCACTCAAAAGAAAAATAAAAGGTACCTGTAATCCAGCTCTAAGGAATAGGGACAAGGGACAAGAAGATCTCTGGGGCTTGTTGAGCGTACCATCTACCTAAATTATTATACTCCAGATCCAATAAAACATCTTGTCCCAAAAATAAAAAGGGGAGTGGCTAAAGAATCACTTGGTATTGACCTCTGGCCTTCGTGTGTGTGTGTGTGTGTGTGACATTGCATTATTCTAATGGCTAAGGGAGAAGATGCCATTATTCCCATTGAGAAGAGGACCCAGACCTTCATATAACACAGCTTTGTATCAGGCAGCAATTGCATGTGTGCTGTGTAGTGCAACCAATTTAAGCGTATCCCTGACTAGATTACAAATAAATGAGACTCAGACTATGGTTATTTTGTTTGGCTTTGACAATTACTGGGGAATATCTCCTAATCTACTCTTCTAACTGCTGGCCTGGCTGCCTCTTCACTGGTTCACCACAGATACTTGCTGTTTCTCTGAGTCATGTGCTCATAGTCCATCTCCCCTCATGGTGGCTTCTTCCTCTTCTCATTCTTCCTCCTTCTCCTGGTCTCTCCTCTCTTCTTCATCCCCAACCCAGTAATTGAAAACCCACCTACCTCTAATCTCTCCAGTAACTGGCTATAGCCAATAGTTTTATTTAACCAATAGATTTAAATTAAGGGATAAGGTTTGCACAACAAAAGCTTGTAACCCTCCGAATTCACTCATAGGCCTAGAATTTAGCATTACAATACATAGCAACAGCCCAAACGTCCACACAGCTGCCCAGGAGGAGGTTTGGTCTTAGACAAGGAAGTCCCTGCTCAGCTGAAAAGTCCCTGCTTTGCAGAAAAGGTTAGGCAGGCAGTGGACTGGGAGCCAGAACCTCCCCAGGTACAAGGGGACAAGGTGGGGAGCAAATCTTTCTTTCCATGTGGGACTCCAGTCAGTATAGTTCATGGTCCACTGAGACTGTTTTTAGTTTAATATTTTAAATAACTTTTGCTTGCTGGCTTATAGTTCCTATGAGGTGCTCCTCCATGCATCTTTAGAGCAGGCTTTTCAGTGATGTCGGGGTATTTAACTTTCACATATTTAACAAACGTGCTTGTCACCCTCAGGTGGCCGGCTTCCAGTTGTTGGAATTTTGGCTACTGTAAACAACGTTGCCACGAATATCCTTGGTGTGAAACCTTGTAGCGGTTATTGTCGCCTGTATACCTTAAGATAAGCCCACAGAACTAAATCTGGCGAAAATTCATCTTTGAAGCTAGAGCTGGCTGTCCTATGTGGCTAATATACCTCCACATCAGCAGTGGTAGTTTTCTTACTTTCTTCTCAACAAAGCTATTACCTTTAATTGTTAAGCAATTGTTTAATTGTTGACAGTTGGGTAGGCGACCTTAATATCCTGCCACGTCTCTGCTCAATGAAGTATATTTTAAATGAATACAAAATGAATGGCCTTCCCAGCCTAAGACGGTGGCATCGACACTGTGACTAACATCCCAGGAGAGTGAAGTTACTGTTGAGAGGTGTTTTAAATATTATTTAATTCACTCCCTGACATTATCAGATGAGCAGCTTGAAGCCTAGCGAATGGAACTAACTGCTCAACTACTTAAATTAAGACCCAAAAGTTCCAAGACACACTTCAGCACCCTCTCTAGTTAGGGGATAAATACGTTCTTCTTTCCCACTTGAAGCTGTCATTTTGAAAGGGGATTCACGAATCACCTGAGAAGCGCTTTTTATTTTGTAGTTTATTCTAACGGCAATATCTAAGTGTCTTGTCTATATGTTTACATGTTATTGATGGCTGTCTCCTGTGGAGCACTGCCATGTGACATCAGTGGCCTGTTATCTTTTTGTTGCATGACATGGTGGCAAAGAGCAGCCCCAGGGTCAGACCTCGTGGACTTCGGAGTCTTGGATACATCAATTAACAGCTGCATAACCTAACCTGGCATTTCTAACATCTGAGCTTTTGGGTTGCCATCTATTTATTTGTCTGTTTGGTTGGTTGGTTGGTTTTGTTTTTAGAGTTAAGACCTCATTGTTTAATGCAGGCTAAGCCTGGAGATTACAGGACTGTGATGGAGCCTGGACTGGCCTTGAATATGATTTTCCTGTCTCAGTTTTCCAAACCCTGGGGTGTTTTTTTCCGAGACAGGGTTTCTCTGTGTAGCCCTGGCTGTCCTGGAACTCACTCTGTAGACCAGGCTGGCCTCGAACTCAGAAATCTGCCTGCCTCTGCCTCCTGGGTGCTGGGATTAAAGGCATGCGCCCCTAAACGCTGGGATTATAAAATGGCACCGATATGATGGGCTTCGTTTTCCCATGTTTAAAATGAGCATGCTCGTTTTATCACTCTCAGAGGGTGGTTACATGCACTCAACCAGATGCAATGTGCAAACTGTTTAGGACGGTCTGGCACACAGTAAAGGTATCTCTAGGTACCTCTGGGTGTCTAGACTGAGCAGACAGGGACGTGATGTCTGAGGTAGGAGGAGAGGCAGCTCGGCTGAGTTTTCTTGTCCATGGTACTGAATCAATCCTGCATGACTGTCCATTGTTGATTCTACCAAGATGCTAGGAGAAGAAACACCTTTTTATATCTTGTAAACAAAACCCTGGGCTTCTGGGCTGTGCCAGAAGATCCATCTCCAGGCAGCTTACGGTCTAAAGAAGCCAATCATAACCTCTGTAGATGTGGGAACCAGTCTAGATGCGAGGAGATGGGAACAACTCCAGGCAGAAGCAGGTTTGATCAAACAGCTCAGCTGACGACAAGGTGAAGATCACCCGAGAAGAGTGTCTTCACGCTATTAACATAGAATCGATAGACTACATAAACAGTTGTCGTTTGTTTCTGTTGATGTGGGGAACTGAAAATAGAGGAGAAAAGAAAGAGGAATGAAGACAACAGAAGGGCGAGAAGGCAGAGGGGGAATTCGGGGAGAGCTCGAGGCATCCACACAGTGGAGAGTGGTACTCCTGATCGGTGGAGCCCAGCCGACGGCTCCCGATGTGAATGGCTCCGGTGTAATTGCTGCTGTGACCCAGACGCTCGCATAGCACCTTACACACCGTACGCGCCACGCAACTTACGCACCCCACGCAGGGCACGTACCACGCGCACGCAGCACATCGCACTATGCTGCCTTTTATAACCCCATCTCCTTTTCTACCTACTGAAGCCTCGTGCTTTAGGCTCACGGCTTTTTTTTTTTTTTAATTTTTTAAAAAAAAATTTTTTTGGTGTTTCTGTCTTTTTTTAAAAAAAGATTTTATTTATTTAATGTATGTAAGTGCACTATAGCTGTCTTCAGACACACCAGATCTCATTACAGATGGTTGTGAGCCACCATGTGGTTGCTGGGAGTTGAACTCAGGACCTCTGGAAGAGCAGTCAGTGCTCTTAACCACTGAGCCATCTCTCCAGCCCCTGGTGTTTCTTCCTTCACAGTTGTGTTTCTCACATATGAGTGAGCTGCCAGAGTCGACGGAGCTGCCATTTCTCTCGCCTTCTGGGGACTCTTTGAAGGTTTCTTGTCCATTCACTTTGTGGTAAGAAGTCATTATTATCTATTCTGTAACCTCCCTAGGTGACAGATTTGTCACAAAGTGTCACTGAAGGCAATATTAAAAACAAATGTAGATAGGAGAAGAAGGGAATTTCTACAGGTAACCCAAGTCATAGTGAGAATTTTAGAAGCATAGCAGAATGACAGGTTTCGGGCCATCTAGAAACCCTGGACTCCCACTAATGTTTTCCTCCCTCAGGAAAACGTGATTGACATGGAAGACCCAGGCTATCTGCCCAGGGGCCTTGGGAGAAGTACTAGTGCCAGGCATCCCAGCTTTTCCTTTTAGCCCTGCCCACTGCATCCGTAGAAAGCAGTGCTTACAGACATACATGTTGCTAAGACACAGAATTCTCAAGGCCTTTAAGTCCCACTGATTTTCTCTTTTCCAATGAGTTTCCGGGCAGTGCTGTTGCTGTGGGTATAGGGATCACACTTTTGGGAACTATTGATGCAGAACTAGCTTGTAACTCAAGCTCTATGAAACTGACACCATGAAAACACATCAATCTTCCTGTTCTTCCTATCTTGAAACTATGAATAACTTGTTTCAAATCACATCGTTGCCGAGGTTTGATGTCTGACATCTCTAGATCAAGACCAGACGTAATGTTTGCACTTTGGGCACAAGTTTCCCTTGACACCAGATATGAATTTAGAGAAGAATTTTCCCTGCAGTAGCTTCTGATTCATGACCCTATCCAAGGTTTCCCTGCCAGGACAAGATGCAAGGGCTGTGTTAGCATCTCATGTTTTTCCCACCCACCTCTTGCACATTTTGCACTCTACTGCATTTTTGTGGTCATGTTGACTGTAGTTGTTCCTCCTTACTAGCAGCAGCCCCCTGGAAGCCTGCTGTGGTTTCACCTCTGGTTTACCTCTCCATTTGGAGATTCAGTTACTGGATCTCTGAACATGGATTGATTGATGGCATCAGCACCTTGCACAGGGCCAGCTGCTCGGGTACCCACAAACCTATTCACCCAGAGGTAGAAAGGAGAGATGGTGAGCCTTGAAATAAGCAGGCTAGGGTTCTGTCCTGTCACTCACTAGAGGGAGAACTCTAGCTGCTCTCTATAGCTCTAAAATAGGCATAAAAATGGCATTTGTGAAGGGCTTCGTGACGACTATAGGTGGAATGAGAAAAGCAGGAAGCGTGCAGTAGGCTGGTCGGGGGAGAGGGGCTGCAGCTATTATCATTTGTTGTTAAAATGGTTTGTTTAACAGATGCACAAATAAATTAAAGACTAGCCCTTAAATTGTGATGCCTTTGGGGTACACACAGTCTCAAAGGGAGCCTCTGGGAGTCTCAACTTCCACCCAAATGCCCCCCACCCACCCACCCCCGCCGATAAAAAGCTCTCCTGGAGACCAGCCCTAGGATCCCACCCTGCACCTGGGCAACTTGGTTCAGGTCGACAGGTCCATACTTGAGATGCCACAAATGTAATAAATACAACATGATCCTCAAATGGAAGAAGGTTCAGTCTGGATTTTTGTGAATAGCGTGCAATTCCAAAAATTTTCATGTGTGTGTGTGTGTGTGTGTTGGGGCTCTATGTTGATGCACTACTAAATGAATTCTTAGATATTACTCATATTTGTTATTCATGAACTCAAATTAGCTCATTACTAAGTTCCCTGGTGGCTCCAATTCAATTATCTGTGAAGTTAAGCTTGGTCTAAAAGCTCCAGAGCTCCTGCCCCCACACTGTCACAGGCCTCAAGCCCTGTGACAGAGGGAAGACCACCACACTGGTTTCATTGCGATGTTGGTTCTGTTTGTGGCGTTCAGCTACTCATATGGTTGCTTTTAAGTTAGGAATTATAGCTCACTTGGCTGCATAGGTATCATTTAGTCAGAGAAGGTGAATCAGTTAACCCTACTACATGCGGTGACATTTGCATCAAA
>CACVCL010034241.1:0-67817 GCA_902729485.2 Mus minutoides
CCTAACCCTAACCCTAACCCTAACCCTAACCCTAACCCTAACCCTAACCCTAACCCTAACCCTAACCCTAGAGGTGGGGGGTGCTGCAAGGGTGGAGAGGAGATACAGGCACAGGGGGACTGGGCTCCATGACATAAAGGGTTTATTTTTCTTTTATATGTATTTTTCTTTTATATGTTTTTTTTCCTGCATGTATGTTGATTCATCACATGTGTGCAGTGCCCTCAGAGGTCAGAGGAGTACGTTGGATCTCTTGGAATTGGAGTCACAGGTGGTTGTGAGCCACCATATGTGTGCTGAACGGAACACAAGTGGTTAAGAACAGCCAGTGTTATTAACCAACGAGCCCTCTCTCCAGCCCCCAGATTCCCCTGTTTTCTTTAACTTGCCTACCAGATGATATTTACATCAATATACTTGAAAAGTACCTTTATTTCTAACTATTCTTGTTTGGGGTGTGTGTATGTATGCATTTTAGGGGCCATGAACACTTATATTTGGCTACAGAATAAACTCTTGTTTTTTGAGGTTAGAGTTGTGTGTTTCAGTAGTCTTGACAGCCAAAATTTTGTGTGTGTGCATGTATGTGTATATGCGTGTGTGTGTGTGTGTGTGTGTGTGCGTGTGCATGTGTGACAGGTACCTTTTCTACCCAAAGCAGTCACAGGTGGGGCCAGGCCCTGTGACCTATCTTCCCAAACTCCTTAGGTTTTTCTCCAGCCTTTGAGTGAGGAAAGTGGGAAGCTTGTACGGACAGCATAGCTGCAAAGGGATGATCACTCCATGAGAAACAGTTTTACAAATCAAAGAAGACAGATGTTTGTCCCAATGCCTGTGACTCAAAATGAAACTTGGAGGAGTGTGGAATCAGCCTGTGGGAGTATCCACGGCTTCAGGAGCTCCACCATTGGCTAGAAGCACACCTTTAGCCCTGGATCAGACCTGCAAGCTTCTATGATAAGACTCCAAATGGCCACTCTCTTGGAAAGTCAGACATCTCTGGGAGGTACCTGGATGCAGGCATTCACAGTGGCAGCACATTTTGGAGTCTCCAGGCAGCCGTAGAACAGTGACAGAGGCCTTGAGCTACCACCAGCATCTTCTGCCTTCTGAGTGGCAAGGTCACACGAGCAGGTCTGAACAGAAAGCCTGGCTTGGAACTCAAAATTCTGTCCCCAAGCCTGGATTCTGGGTTCTCCCCTGAAAGATGGTAGAGTTGATCTTTCACTGAAATCCAGCTTCCCCAGTGAAAGCTCCTGGGAGAATCACAGGCAGACACCTTGGGTGGTACTTACATTACAATTCAGGGCTTCTCCCACTGTCTACAGCATTGCTGGAAACTGCCCCGCAGAGCTACTTATCCAGAGAGTGACTGGAGGAAGTTACCAAGAGGAATCCCTGCCTGCTTCCCTCAGCTCAGTAGGGAACACAGAAAAACACTGACCCAGTATAACGTATAACTACAGAGGAAATCAAAGACAGGATGCACCATGTCCTCAAAGGCAGCTCACGTTTGCTTTCCGTTTACAGAGACGGTTGAAGCCCATCCTCTCATTTCATCCTTTACCAAGGATCTGCTTGCTCTTCAGGACCATGGGCACAGTACAGAGACTTTGGGGACACCATGCAGATGGTCTAGGTGTGTCAAGCACTATGCTCCAGACATGCTGTGTAAAGACTGTCACAGTAGAGGCCTGCAGAGCACACTCAGTACTCAAAAGCAGCCATCCAGGGAAGCCCACACTCAGGCACTCACTACCTCCCAAGCCTACACTTGACTTCTGCTGCTCCACCATGAAATGCTACCCTCAGTTTGGGAGGTCGTAGGGAGAAATTCCTTCTGAGAAGATTGATGAAGTAAAAATACCTCATATGCTTGAGAGACAGATATTATTCATACGGAGACTCAATGCAGCCAAGACTCTCACTGTCCTGGTCTCTCTACCCAATGACTGTGTCATCCCCATTTCCAGAGAGGTATCTACCTACACACACACACACACACACACACACACACACACACACACACACAGAGAGAGAGAGAGAGAGAGAGAGAGAGAGAGAGAATGCTTCCCCATGGTATTCAAAGAATTCACTCTTAACCTGTAGTCACCCAATGCAGACCATGGTGGGATCTTCCACTTTCTCCTGAGGAAACTCCAACTAAAGATCCTATGTGTCCCAGCTTCTCTCCCATAGTCTTGTTATGAGGCCAAACCTACTCCATCTTAAGACCAGACTCCATCTTAAAAGAAAAAGCCTGAGAACTTGACTTACAGCTGAACCCAAGCTATACGCAAGTACCAGGAAGGACCCCGTGGCTTGTCCTTGGCCAATACTTCAGAGTTATTTCCTATTTACTTCCTAGCAACAGTCAAAGATTAGTTTGATTGTTTCAGATGTACTTTCAGACAGTCTGTGATTGTTCATGGTCTTATGTCAGAGCACCAAACTGTAGGCTTATAATAGTCACTCTACTTGCCTGGCTGGACACCCCTCCCATTTTCCCATGGGACTTGCTCCCATTTTCCTATAAAACCCTGTTCCAATGAGGGTTCTGGGCTGCTTCACCAAACCGTCCTATGGGTCAGCAGTGAGTAGGCCCAAACTTGAGTTTGTAATAAAGAGACCCTAATTTGGTGTCCCTGGGACTTGAGTAATGGCCCCATCAGTGAGAGACAGGGTTGAGTCCTGAAGCTGTTTTCTTCTGTTAGTCAGTGTAGTCTTATACTGTAAACAGGTATGTGGTGGATCTATGTTATAATTTCATCAGTCATCAGGGTTGTGGGTGTTGTCAAGGTGATAACATAGGAATTTTTTTAGCCAGTCTCTAATGATCCATAGTTGGAGGGGGACCTGTTTTATACAGATCATAAAATTTAGGCCAAACCTGTTTATGAGTCCATTGAACACTTTGAGATTGTTTAGTAATTGGAGACCTTTGAACTCAGTGATGACCTCTGCCAGTATGTTAAGAACAATGGGGAGTGTTATATTGAACATAATTTTAAAGGGCTGAATTCCATCAGGTTAAGGGGAGTTTCATACCCAGTCGAGAGCAAAGGGAAGGAGAGCTACTCAGACTTGGCTAGTCTCTCAGATCAATTTATTTAAGGTCTCTTTTAGGGTTTTGTTTATTTATGCTACCTGTCCTGTACTCTGGGGTATATATATATATATATATATCGTAAAGTTTCTAATCAATTCTCAGAATATTGGCTCATCTCTGACTTACCTGGGACACAAAAGTTGGTCCATTGTGTGACTCCATTATCTGAGGAAGCCTATACTTTGGCCATTTGTCATTTAGACATCAGTAAATATATTTCAATTTTTTTGATTTTAATCTCTGAAGTCTGTCTCCCGGTAGGCTCTAGGCTTTGTGCCTAGAACTGAACATATCAGTTTTTTAAGTTGGCAGGCTTTGCAGTTCTTGACAATCTCAGCTATCTCTGAGTTGGCATCTCTAATACTAATATTAGTATGTTGTACCAAATCCTGCATTCTCTGGATGCCCATGTGGGAGGAACAGTGAGTGGATCTTCTGAAGTATGGAGTCTTATTTTTCCCGGCACAATGAGTTTGTAATCTGCTGTTCTCTACCATTTGTCATAACACTGGGACCTGGGAAAATTCTTAGTCCAGGTTATGTCACCTTTTGAATATTTAGGGTGGTCAGGAAGCGTAGAATCCTCCAGATCTAGAGAAGTCAGGGGCAAGAGAGGTCTGGTTTTGGGGCAGTGTGTCAGGCTGCTTCATCTGTTGCATTATTGTCTTCTGAAACTGGCTCTTTCCCATTCTGGTGTCCCCGAGCAGTGAATGATGCCCAGCTTTTTTGGCCACCATCCTCCCATAGAACCCTCAGTAGGGAGAGGAATTTTTTTTGAGTGTTTTTTATTTTTTATTTTTTTTCCTGCTGTCAGAGGCACTTTTATTTTCTGTGTAAGTAGCCCCATGGACATGAGTGTTATCGAAGGCATTTACTAGCTATCTGTGTTCCTTGTTTTTGTTTTGTTTTGTTTTAACTCTAACACCTTGGTTAGAGATATTAGTTCAGCTTTCTGGACTGATGTTGCAAGGAGTGGCTCTGCCCATATGATGTCTGTGTTTGAGACCATGGCAGCCCCAGCATACTTCTGTCCATCCTGAATGAAGCAATTGTCATTGGTGAGCCATGTTACCCCTGCATCCATCAAGGGTACCGGTATCTTGAAGATCTGGTCTGGACCCATGGTGTGGGCCAAAATGCCTGAGCAGTCATGTAGAGGCCCATCAAGGTCTGGGTCAGGCAGCAGGGTAGCTGACCTTAGGGCAACTGGGACCTGAAAGGTTATCTTTGGGAGATTTAGGAGGAGATACTGATAACTAGTCATTCTGGCATTGGTGATGGTCAGGCTTTGGCCCAGGGACAATTTGTCAGCATCTTTAACCAGGAGAGCTGGCCCCAATAACGCACAAATGACAGGAGGCTGGGGGCAGTGGGCTTCTGGCAACTGGGTCTAATTTCTTTGACAGGTGGGCCCCTGGCTGGACCAGGGCCCAGATCTTTCCTCCGTAAAGAGATGGAAGGGCTTAGTCACATCTGGCAACCCTAAAGCTCGGATGGAAATTTCCTTCTGGCCTCAGACAGCCACCTTTGTTTCTTGATATGTATCTCCCGGATCTAGTGAGGTCACCTGAGGTTGGCAGAATAGGGCCTTCTTAGCAGAGACTTGATAATCTAATATTTTTAGGGCCTCCAAGAGGAGTCTTGGGTCCTCACCAGGCATTTGTGTTTGGTTTGTGCTGTCACCAGGAGGCTATTCACAAGCTGTTGAAGCTTCAGGTTAGGATGTTGGTTCTGGACTTACTCAGGTCTTGGCTCTTGGGTGCCAAGGGTAAGGTGATAAAGTATCTTTTAACTCTAGCACTGTATCCCATTGGCACTCCGGAGGAACAGCACTCAAGAGTGTGTAGGGATTAGGGGTTGTTGGGTAGATGAGTGAGTTACTCTGCCCACTTCCAAGTCCATGGTCCTTTGGGCAGTCTATGAGTACTGTTTAATTCCTGTTGTCCCTTGGACCTAGGATTTTTTTTTTTTAATTTATCTTTAGGCTTTAGCAAGAGAGAATGTTGAGCTTTATCATCTACAAGAAAGTTGGTGGGGTTTCCCTTCTGTGAGTCTGCTGTTCCTTCTTTCATCTGTAGGCTCACAATAGCCATTCTAATAGATGCTTTTCAGATGGACACTCCCTCACTTGCTCCCATTTTTCTATATAACCCTGTCCCAGTGAGGGTTCTGGGCTGCTTCACCAAACCATCCTATGGGTTGGCAGTGAATAGGCCCAAACTTGAGTTTGTAATAAAGAGACCCTACTGTAATTACATCAGGTGGTCTTTTGGGGTTCATAAACACTTTCGGGCACAACAGTTATAAATAAGCAGAGCCATTAGCGTTACACGTGTAATTTTATTTAGATGTTACTTGTGATCTATAGTAAGATATACAAACAGATTAAAAATTGTTTGACAGTTTTTAATACCACTTTAGATTCAATTTACAACTGCATTGATAATACTGCAAGATAAGAGATACTCTCCTTCATAAAACAAACAAACAAATAAACAAACCCGCCTTGCTACTCTGGCTGATATATTTCCTCCAGACTTCAATGGATTCAAATGTATCACGCGTTTCTGCTGAAAATATTACAAAGCTTTCACACCCCTCATCATCCTATGCTCATAAATGATTTGATGTGTTAAAGATGTACTGGGATGAAAACATCCATCTTCTAGTAGCATCTCAGTAAATAAAATCTAAGTACTGCAGTGCGGGGTTTGGTGCTAATAATATAATATACTCAGTTGCCTTCTCAGTGCAGTGATGTGCAGACTCAGGTCCCTTCTCCCCACCACCCATCCACCTATCCATCCATGCATACATCCATCTGTAATTGATCCATCTATCTGCCATCCATTCATCCACCTACTCTCCAATCCACCCACTGATCTATATCTATCTATTCACTCATCTACCTATCCACCCATCAACCTATTATCCATCTACTCATTCATCCATCTATCATGAATCCACCCACTCAACCTATCATCCATTCACCTACCTACCTAGTTGCCAATCTACCCATCCACTCATCCATTTAACCACCCACCCATCAATCCATTATCCACCCATCCACCTATTACACACCTTACACACCCATCCACTCATCCATCTATCTATCCATCTACTCACCCATCCATCCACCCACTCACCCACCTCTCCAGCTAGCCATCTGCCTGAGTCTACACTATGAGAAAATACCATATCTGATACTCAGCTAAAATACATATGGAATACTATAACTGGGGACAATATAAAACAACCTTGAAATCTGTAGCTAGAAGTATAAGCATGAAATGTTTAGAAATCAAATATGCCACTATGTCTGGTCTGCATTTGTTTTAGTAAATACTTTTTTTTAAAAAGTGGAAATAAAAAATCTAAACTTTTTACTTTGTTCTCATTTTGTAAAGTATTCAAGCAACTTGGATTTAAATTTTAGACTAAATCAAATTTGCCAAAAAGAAACTCTAAAAATAATCTGAATTGGATTTTAGTCATTTCCCATCCTTTTGAAGGCTGCAGAATGCAACAGGCAAAAGCTTTCTCTCTAGCTATAAAATCAAACTAAAATTAACTTGTTAGCGAAACTACGGGACAAGTGACAACGGAGAAGCTCGTGATCATTTGTGAGTAAGGAGCCACTAGTTATATTCTGATGTGACATCAGTAGAAGAAATCCTGACAATGGCTGGTAGCTTTAATGTGTTCCCTCCACCCTGAGAGCATAAGGACCTTACCAAACAAAGAACGGTTTCCAAACGTGAGTGCTGGGTTCTACAGGGCACATGGGAGACAGGAGGAACAACAGAGAAAAGCTACTGGAAGGAGAACAAAAGGCTCAAATGTCAAAGTCAAGAGGATGATGTCAACATAGTGGGTCTCAGTGTTGAAAAACAGAACTGAGAAAGAAAGGAAAAGCTTCTCACCAATTACCAATGACAGGGAGTCACAGCAACGGCCACGTGTGTGCAGGCTCCAGGATGGCCTTCGGCAAGCACAGAGCACTCAGACACAGGGCAAAGCAGGGCGTAGGGAGGGGCTTGCAGATAGGGCTTTCACTTGTCATATTGACATGAGGAAAACCTACTACTGGCAGGTGTTACAGGATAGCTGGCCAAGCGGACAGGAGTCCACACACACAGCAGGTGATGTGGGCGGCTGGGTGACATCCCAAACTCATGAGCAAAAACCACTTTTAATTATCCCACAGGCATTCCCTATCAACTGACACAATGTCAACCCAGATCTGAATTTTTCTTTTCATAAACATTGAGAGAAATTAAGAGCTGCAGGCCATTTAAATAATGCACCTAAGGGTAGGCAGTGTCCTGGCCCCTCTGCAAGGTCTTCCCTGGAACTCAAGCCTGGGGATACCACAATGACTTATTTAAATAAGCAGCTGTCCTTCCAGAATTGCAAAGCAGATACTGGACTTTGAGCCCCTGCCTCAGCCAGGACTGTACAATTGCCATTTGATAAAAGGATCAGGGCAGCAGAGGGGAAGTCAGGTCTCTGTCAGGGCAACTGGCTGAATCAAGTTTATCTTGTGAGGTACTTTTTAAAATTGAAAATGTGCCAACAACAGGAGAGAAGAGAGCTGTGCTTCAGGAGGGGTGTGGCCCTGTTTGAGAGACTGAACAGGAATGCAGTCACAGCACCATGGGTTGTGAACAGCTGGTGGCATCTCTTAGCTAACGCCAAGCTTCCATGATTCAGAGCAAGGGGGGGGGGGTGCTGAACTGCGCTCACTCCTGGTGAACAGGGGAGCAGGGACCCCAGAAAATAAAACCTGTAGGTCGTTTTTCCACTGGGTGGAGTAGGAGGGAACCAGATGCGGCTGCTCTGTCATGCAAGCTCTGCAGACTCTGGGCAGCTTGTACATGGCCTGGCTAACTGGTGCCCAACGCTATCAGGGCTAGCCATGAAAGTGAGCTCCATCTGCAAAAGTCAGTGGGCACTTTCCATATGAGTACCCACAGGGCTCCCCTCATAAAATGGCCTCTCTCGGTTGCGAGTGCCAAGATAAGAGAAAGCAAACGAGAGGACACGTTTCCTGGGAGGCCACCAGGCCCAGTGTGCAAATAGAGAAACATCTCATTTTGATTTGTTAAACTTTCCCCTCTACAACCATGTCTATCTGGAATTCAATTTGTAAAGGGAAGAAACAGGAAAACGTATCACCCACTGGTTGGAAGACATCACTGAGACACGCAGCCATTGATCTTGCAAAGAGCTGACATGGGGCAGCTGCCCAGATACGTGGCAAGCCCACCAAATCAGGATGGACAGGAGAGGGGACTCTCATGGCTGAGAGGGAAGCGAGATGCTGTTTCAGGATGATGCACTAGATACTGCGCGTTTCCTGGTGTGCAGCACGGTGTGCTGTGTTCTGTGGCACTTAAGTATTACACAGTAAATACTCAACAAATCCAGAAGGATGTGCAGAAGCAATATCACACTGTTAATACAAAAGGGACTAAAGCTACAGGGTAATACCACTGTGAGGGTGCAGAGACCACAGGAGCTCCTAACACACTTGCATATGGTGCCCTGGCTGTCCACTGGCCGCCTGGCCCTTGCACCTCAGTCAGACCAGTCATTCTCATCAAACTCAGAGTCGTCATCTGAGTCGCTGTACTCCACGGCGATGCGTCTAGACAAGATGGTGGCCACGTCGTTCCCGACAGGCTCCCGCTTGGCTTCCTGCTCGCGTTGCTCCTGCACCTTTTTCAGTTGGATTCCTGCAAACAGGAGATGGGGTGGGGGTGGGGGAGAATCAGTCTCCTGGTTCCCAGGGAAGGACACCAAACAGGTCACCCTGTCTAGACGAGTTTATAAAGACAAGACCGTGAACATCGGAGGGAGGGCAGAGAAAACATGTAAACTCAGGCTCCGGCTAGAAATGGACACAAAATACAACCGTCTTTGCTACTGCTTGGTAACACAACAGGCTGGTTGAAGCACTTAGCATTGCCCTTTGACAGAATTTCAGATTTATGGTCTAGGTACAAAATCAGGGGAAAATATTCCCATATTAATTACCCTGACAATGTTAGAACAAGCTTTCCTAATCTGTCTCACACATACACACATATGCACACGCACACCACACATTCACACAGGCTCACACATACATGCACACACTTTTCTCTGGATGGTTCAGGAGTTACTGGAGATACAGGTCCTGTATTACTAAAATACATAATTACTTAATGTGTTATTTCCTGAAGAAAAACATGGTTTCTATTTTCCCTATAAACCTTTTTCAAATGGTGCCACTCAGCCAACCTAGTGGGGACATTTTTCCTGGCTCATTTGTTCTCCATTCTGTTAAACTCTAATCTGGAGAGGTCTTTGAGCTCGATATTTACAAGCTTTGCTCCTGTAGAGAACAGACACGGTCCTCTGGAGCATGGTAGTCTCTGGTTATGCGCTCTCTGGACTGTCCAAGGGTGGACAAAACCATGTCTAAGACTCTCATCCTAAGATGGGAGAGCTGACCTCCCTTAAGGTATTCTGGCTTTCAGACCTCATCTCTTGACAAACCAAAGTCATTCAATGATGTTCAAGATACCTGGAAATTCCAGGGTCTTTAGCTGCAGGTGTGTGTGTGTGTGTGTGTGTGTGTGTGTGTGAGAGAGAGAGAGAGAGAGAGAGAGAGAGAGAGAGAGAGAGAGAGAGAGAGTTGTGTATACACAGGCCTGATTCAATGAGTTCAGACAGAGGCAGAGACTTGAACTGCACCATAGCTCTGTCAAGGATGTTACCAGAGTGGAGTTCCAGAGTTGCTGACCAGCAACCTCCCCCAGTTATTTCCACCCAAGACAGGCAAACTGTGACCAAGAGGCTGTAGAGTTCCGCTGGGTGTGAGGAGTGTTTCATAGCCTGTTGGTGCTGCCCAGGGCCAGCTGTGCTTTGAGGGGTTAAGGGTGAATGGTACAACACACAGTTCTTCCAGGGAGGCTCTGGGGCAGTCAACAGGCTCAAGGTCTACAAGATGCTCATGCCACCTCTCCTGTGTCAGGGCTCAGCAGTAAGACATGAGTTTTGCCTGGCACAATCTGTGGGCTAATGAATAAATTCCAGAAGCCACTGGCTTGGCACACCAAGCTGTGTCTGTGACAAGTCCAGTGTAATCTTAGCTGTGTTTAAAACAAAACCATTGCTGGGCAGTCACTCACTTCCATCTCATTCTTGAGGTTCAAAGTGGATAGGTCCTGTTAATTAATCTATCACTTGATGCCTAGCTTCTTGCTTCTTGTCAAGTACAGCTTTCCCAAAGGTTTAACTTTTTATTATAATGTGTTTCTATGCTACCCATAGAAGAATTCCAACTTAATGAGAAAGTAACAAATGACAGAATGTATTGTTATCTTTTGAAGCCAGTGTAGCTGGCTGAGCCACAAATCAGTCTCTTCCAGACCATGAACCTGCGTGCACACTTACCCATCCGGATGGCAGCCAAGAGGTCACTTCTTGCATCACTTATGGGTGGCTGTGCAGGCTCTGGGCGCTTTGCCTCAGCCACAGGGGGACCATGCATTGGGGACGATGACAGGGAGGAGGGGCCAGGAGGGCCAGGTGGAGGAGGTGGGGGACCTGGGGGCGGTGGTGCTGTGGCCAGGAGCCCAGTGGAGGGCTGGTGAGGGGGAGTGGGGTATGTGGAGCCAGCTGATGCAGGGAACGGGGGCTGCGCAGGGATCTGGAGAGGGCTGACAAAGGCAGTTTGTGCTGAGGGAATCATGGGTGGAGGGGGAGGTGGTGGTGGTCCTGAGGGGTTGTAGTATTCAATTATCTGTGCTGGAAGCATCCTAAGGAATAAATAAAACACAGTCATCCAAGTAACCAGGGAGGGTCATGTCTCCCAAGTTCTAATATAACATATAGAGAGATGGCTCAGACACAGAGCATGGGGCTGCCACCTGGACCGAAGTCACTGCGGGGTGTGAGTGTCCACTCTGAGAGTCAGTTTCTCCCAGTTGTACGTTGTTCATCATGACAGTTAAAAACCCACTGATATGTACCTAAAATGACCACTTTTTGAAACACATGGTGAATTCTGCGGGTGGGTAAGATCCACAGATGGCAGCAGAAGGTTAGTGTCCTTTCCATTTCAGGCCTCTCAGAGCTATGCTGCTCAGAACCTTGTCTCACGGGGGTTCTGAGGCCAAGGAGACAGAGGCTGGGGTGATGCTCCCTTCTCTGGTCCTATCCCAATAGGATCTCCAGGGTTAAGGTACCCTGAGGCATATCAAGTACTCCAAGAGACAGGTTAACAGTTTTCCAAGCCTCGGACCCTCTGTGTGCCTGATGTAGCAGCCTCAAAACATACCCTAAGAATCCCAGCTTAGTCAAGGCCAAAGGGCTGGGGACACCCAGACCACATGGTCTCCTCTGTCAGGCTGTGGGCACAATCAGAGAGCACAGGTTTCCCTTGGATGGAGAAGACATATTGCCATATTAAACTTTCCTGGGTGTAGACACTAGGGAACATTTTAAATCTAAATCTAAGAGAGCCAAAAACAATCTGCCAAAATAAAAGGGAGGGTCTCAAATGAATTAGCACATGATCTGGACACAGTGGAGGCGTTCAATCCACAAATCAGAGAACAAGAGGCACAGACGGGGCAGAATGTTCCAGGAGCCAGGAGGCTGAAAAAGGATTACAGGGTGAATGCTGAGGAGTGAATTACATTTTCTTGTTGAAACTCGAGGGTGTGGACAAGTTCTCGAATAAGCAGTTTACCCTTTATGGGTGCCTGGCTTAGAGTCTGTATTAACAGGAGACAGATACAAGCACACTGTCCACCCAGGATGTGACTACAAAAGGAAATTGTCAGTGGCTGGATTCTGCACCTAGTTGATTTGACAGCCTCTGTCGACACTGACATTATGCCCAATCACTCTTGACTATATTCTATGTGATAAAATTCTTCCAAGACACCAATTAACCAGCAAAAGCAAACGTGAAAGGAATAGTAGTTTACCCATAGTCGGCTGGAGCCGCTGACGTAGAGGCCTGGGACCCCTCTGGCGCCTGGGGAGGAGGCGGGGGTGGTGGCTGCTGAGGTCTGTTCAGGGCCATGTGCCTCGCCGAGGCAGACGACGGTCGGTACTCGTGCTCAGCGCCTTGGTTTGTGGTTCCATGCAGTGGTGCATCGCCAGCCGTGTAGGAAGGTGTCACCGGCTGTGCTTGCAAAGCGTGGTTGGGAGTAGCAGGATAAGAATAATCGGTGACATCGGATGTGTGAGACCTGAGTTTGGAGGGACGGGGGTGAGAGAAATTGAAGTTTTACAAATGTCCCCTAAGAGGTAGCTGCATATAGACAAATAACACTGTCAGTACATGAGCAGAGACATTTATTTATTTTACGTTCAGCTAAGTCCAGCCCCCAAAAGCTTCCAAGCAACAACACAATGATTTTAATAGCAAGCCCAGGGTTACATGGATTCAGATCAGAAGCTTTGAGAAGTCAGACCAGTAAGTGGGAACCAGCAAAGACATCGCCACAGCACTTCATATATGTCTTTATGAAAACTCTATATGACAAATCCCATTCATTTAGAAACAATATCTCAGATTGATGGAGAAACTTCAGAGGCAATAAAATACCACAACATATAATTTGGCAGTATGAAACAGCAGGAGAACTGGATACATGTTAACAGCAAGAAGACAAAGAAGGATCCAGAATGCACTGTGAGCTGCATTTTTATAAATGGCAGAAATGCATTGAACCCAAAGAAGGAAAATCAGCACTGACTGGCTTCCCAGGCTGTAAGCCCATTGGCACAACAGAGCTCTAGAGGGAATGGAGATGTTGTGTTAGTGAGCAGTCTGGAAAAGAGGTGATGGACGGCATCCTGCAGAGCCTGTGGGGAGGGTAAGAGCTGGCATTAGGTAGCAGCAGCAAGCCAAGTTAGTAAGCGGCACTCATTTTACAGGATAGTCATGGGGGCTGCACATCCCCCACAATGCTGAAGCAGGACTTGATCTGGGGCTGCAGATCCAAGAAAGCAGAATGACGCACCCTCTTGGCCTGGTGTCGTCTTCCTTGGTGCTCCCTGCCTGATCCAGCCTCTTTGAGTCACTCATGAATTCAATGCCCATTTTCCTCCTCTCCCACTCTTCTCTTCTTGTCCTGACTTTTCTCACATACACTTGCTGGTTCCTGCTAGGGTTCAGCTTGAGTTTCTCTCTCTGAAGGGAAACAGGTAAGCACACATTGGGCACATGGCAAGGGCAGAAATGAAGACTCAAACGCATACCTGCCTTTGGGACTTCTCTGGGCAGCTTTCCCCAGACAGAGGGTCTGCTCCTCCCCTCTCCCCTGTTTGCGAGCTGTGGTCTAGATCACAGCTGTATATGAAGGTGTCTTAGTCAGCCCTCCAAGAGCTAGCAGCAGAACTACCATATTTTAGTGGTAGAAAATGTCTGACCTGTATTTGGGTTCAGTATTTCAAAAATAAAAACAGATCTAAATCTATGGGGCCGTTGATGATACAGACAGCCTACCTAGGTGACTACATCACTGACATGTCACCCAGCCCAGAATGGAGTGTCTCCAGTGGGACACACGGTAGGACGCAGCACATTCCATGGTACAAACGAGAATGCCATCCTTGGAACATAGCTTTGAGAAATGAAGCCAAGACAAAGCAGATGACTGATCACACGGAGACAGACACAGAATTGATGGGGACAGGACTCTAATGAAGAGTGACAAGAGGAAAAGCAGCAGGAGCTGATCAGGTGAAGGACAGGGAACAGGGTGCCGGCAGGCAGTTGCAGGGGCACTCGGAGGAGGCTGAGTGGGCAGGTAGAGGTGGCACTGAGTGGCATGACCCCGGGGTTCTGTGATGGTCAGCCTACATCTGTCTGAGTGGCATGACCCCGGGGTTCTGTGATGGTCAGCCTACATCTGTTGCAGCAGAGACCCAGTGGGTTAAGGTAATGGAAGCAGGAAGGAGGCTGTTCACTTAACTCCAGAATCCTATCAATTCTCAGGAATGTTTAGAGAAGCAGGCCCCAGAATTGGAGAAAGTAAGGCCAGTTGGACATGGAGATGTACTGATTTCTGATTACAGAGAACATTCCATCAGCTGCTCATCCAGAACTCATAGTTAGAAGCAAGCAATGCCTAGCCATCTGTTAGGAGGGGACACGACTTAAGAGTTTCATTTTCCTGGGCTGAGCTAAAACACTCTGTATACAGGACTGCCTTATACATAGTAGGACTGCCTTATACACAGTAGGACTGCCTTATACACAGTAGGACTGCCTTATATATAGTAGGACTGTCTTATACACAGTAGGACAGCCTTTTATACACAGGACTGCCTTATACACAGGACTGCCTTACAGACAGTAGGACTACTTTATACACAGTAGGACTGCCTTATATACTAGTAAGACTGCCTTATACACAGTAGGACTACTTTATACATAGTAGGACTGCCTTATACACTGTAGGACTGCCTTATATACAAGTAAGGCTGCCTTATACACAGTAGGACTACTTTATACACAGTAGGACTGCCTTATACACAGTAGGACTGTCTTATACACAGTAGGACTGCCTTATACACAATAGGACTGCCTTTTATACACAGTAAGACTGCTTTACAGACAGTAGGACTACTTTATATACAGTAGGACTGCCTTATACACTGTAGGACTGCCTTATACACAGTAGGACTGCCTTATACACAGTAGGACTGCCTTATACACAGTAGGACTGCCTTATACACAGTAGGACTGCCTTATACACAGTAGGACTGCCTTATACACAGCCCATGAAACTTAAAGTTAAACTTTCCTTAGTATCTTTAATGCTCATGTGTGAGAGGGAAAATACACTTCTAAAAATCATGGTTTTACCAAATAATGTTTAAAAATAAAATATATTTAAGATGTCAAAGAGCCAGGTATGGTGATGTGTGCCTTTAATCCCAGTACTTGGGATGCTGAGGTCCATAAATCTCTGTGTGTTTAAGGAATTCCAGAGAACCCAGGGCTACAGAGTGAGACCCTAGGTCAAAAATAAATAAATAAATAAGTCCAAACAACAATAATAGAAGTAAAACAAAAAAAAAAAAGTAAAAGGGAAACGATCTGCATGATTCCAGTTCAGTAAAGATAAAAATCCCACACAGGCACAAAGACTAAAGATAGACAGAGGAAAGAGCAAACTGGCTTCTCTGGATGATGTCTGGATGGGTATTCAGCTTTAATTTCTTTCTGTGATATCCAGATGTAAGTATTTTTCATTTCATAGTAAGAACAAGCTAAGGCTGGAGAGAAGGCTCAGCAGCTAAGCTCACTGGCTGCTCTGGCAGAGGACCCTGGTCTAAGCTCACTGGCTGCTCTTGCAGAGGACCCTGGTTTGATTCCCACACCCGCATAGTGGTTAACACCCCTCTGTACCTCCAAGCCCAGGGGATCTGCCGCTCCATTCCGGCCTCCACAGGTGCTTCACTCACTCACAGAGTATCACATCCACATACATACAAATAACTATAAGAAAAATACTCATCTTTAAAGAGAGAAAAGGCTGCAGTTTTGATAAAACATGCCAGTTTAATTGAAGGGGTTCGGTCCAAGTCCAGTGATGAACTGTGATGTTTGCTAAAGTCAGGTCTGCAACAGTGAGTCACAGCAGAGGGCACGAGACACAAGCCATTGTGACAGAGGAGCCACCTAAGAGAATGAAACAGTGCCTAGGCGATGCTAGCACAGAGGCAGAGGATCAAATGAGTCCGAAGGCCCTCCATCTGCCCCACGCCTGCACGGGACAATCTCAGACGCTAGGGGGCAGCGTTCAGCTAAGGGGTAAAGAAAACCCCACCCTTCCCCATGTGCACGTGTTTAAATCAGAGCATATACAGAGTGAAAACAACGTGGGTGCTTTGAGTGACAGAATTAAAACTCCAACCAAGTTACTTGTCAAAACAAGAAAAGGACACCATGGGGACTCTGAGGTTCCCGCGCCCTTCACGGCAGGAGCAGAACCTTAGTATCAATAACCTGATACTAAAGGCCAAGCATGAGGCTAGAGCTCAGAGCTCCCAGAGTTCTCTGAACACCTAAGGTTACAAGTGTACAGAAAGATGACCTGGGCACACCTTTTCAGAGCTCATAGGACCAGGCAGGAAGCAGGATCAGAAGTCCTGCAGCCCCTAAGCTTGTCCTCAGCACACACCCACCTATTCTTTTGGGTGGGTAGAGACTGTGCTAAACTCCGAGGTAATAAAGGTGAAAAGAAGAAAAAACAAAAGGTAAAGAAATCAAATATGAAGCACATACCTGATTTCAGGTTATTTTTGACATTTTATTGGATAAATTCTTGGTGTTTTGGTTAGTTTGTACCTTTGTTTGTTGTTGTTACTTTTAAAAGAGTCTCATGTATCCAAGGTTGGCCTCAAATATGTAGCCCAGGATGACCCTGAATTTCTGATCATCCTGCCTCCACCTCTGGGTGTCAGGTTACAGGTTTGTGCCAGCACGCCCTCACCCCCAGGGCTTCACACATGCCAGGAAACCACTCTTCCAACTGAGCTATGCGCCTGGCTTCAATTCTAACTTGCAAATGCGAAGCCCTGGAAGTCCACACAAATGGAATATGATTTGATAAAACAGAAGCAAGAAATTAAACCAAAAGTTAAAACAGGCAGCCGGTCATCAAGCGAGTCTCTCTGCGTGACAAGTATATCCTCGTGACCTCTCTGTTGGCTCCTGCAAAAAAACATTTTTACTTAATTGCTGCCAACTTTTTTAAGGAAAGGCAGAAGGAAGTCCTCCTGAAATAAGAGTGTGTAAGATGAGTGGTTTGGAAAGAGATAGCAAGCCCTCCTTTCTGTCTGTGCCTTCTTCAAATGAAGGTCTTCCTGGGTCCTACTGACAAAGAACAAAGGGAATCCAACATTTGACATTAAAGCAGTGAGTGAGGACTAAGCAAAACCCGAGTCACTGACAGTCACCCAAGTTCAGAATCCACATTAACGCTCCACCTTCCAGATTAACCCAAGAGAACACACAAGAAAGCTTGAAAGGCATGCTAAGTGACCCACATTCAGATAGCATGCCTCAACCATTATTTTAAAAGCAAAATACAGATGTCAATTTTAAGGACACAGAAACCCAAACCAAACTACAGGGAATCAAACATGGGGAGAGGGGTCCACGACACGCACACACCTAGTATCTGGGGACAGAGATCCCTCGGAGGATGCTCCGTGGTGCACACTCTGAGACAACCTGTTGTCGGGCCTAAGCTCCTTGTCATACGCCATCATATTCCACTCCTGGCGCCTGTTTCTGGCTTTTCTAACCTTTTTCACCTCTCGCGTGGTGCCATCTACACGCTTTTGCTCCTGATGTCCAAGAAAAGAGAGCAAGCATGCCAAGACAGAAGGGAAAGGAAAAGAGCACGTTAGATGTGGTTACAATGCGCAGAAAACAAGCCTGGTGCACACGCAAGGTGTTCACAAACGAATTCCACCCAACAGTAGGAAATTCCAATAGCACACGCCTTGGGCACAGCAGGTCCATCAGGAATAAAGCTGGTCTCTACAGAAACAACAGGCTCCCCCATAGTTGCTTACCTTTACCTTTGGGTCAGTACGCATGCCTGCAGGGGTTATAGCCTGTTTAACATGCCTGTGCCTAGATCTGCATTGCTCATGTGAAGTGTCTGCTAATACCATTCATAAAATTATTTCCTGCACTGACACACTTTTGAGCCCCTATATGTGCGTGCATGTACATGCATGTGACGCATGAGCACACACACAGATAAACTTACCTGCATAGACACAAAGCCATCCTTACACCAGTCCTGTCTGTAAGTCAAGGCATATTCCATCCTCGCAGTGGTCGGACGCAAGCCCCTCTTCCAAGGGGAGGCCCTCTATGGGCATTTACATATTTGTCCCTTTTCTTGCACCAGCACTTAGGATCTTCCATGATAAAGGTTGTGTGCTTTTCCCTCCTACTCTCCCATATGGGCCTGGCCTCCTCTTTTACCTTCACATGAAGCATACACTCAGTAAATGCTGGCTGAGTGATCAAAGTCCCAAGCACAAGCATGGCCCAGGGGCCACACCCAGCACTCAGGCACTGATGGTACAAATGGTCAACACACACACACACACACACACACACACACACACACACACACACACACGTGCGCACACATGTGTATACACACACACACACACACACACACACACACACACACACACGCTCGTGTATACACACAAACACAGTTTCTATGCTCATGGAGCTTTCTCCCTGAAAGGGGAAGTCTGACAGCCAGCATAAACAAGTCTCTATAGAATGTGGTAAAATACAAATATGTCTATGTTTTAAAGTGTGATATAGCATATATCTAGTTTTATATTAAACATTTATACCATATGTGTATATATTTCATCTATGTGCATCTGTCTATATGTATACCAAGTGTCACCTCACCTGCAGTTTAAGGCAGTGAGAAAGAGGTGACTGGACTAAATTGTTTGCAGAGGTATTTAGAGGCTCTGTAGAACTTTACGAGTAAGGACATAAAATGAACACAGGACGTAGGAATGGCTGTGGAGGATAAGAAAAGACGAAATGCAGATGAGATGGGCACTCAGCAAGCCAACAATATTCACCAAGGCCCTCCAGCAGTATGAACTGGGTCTTCAGCCTTTCAAGGGGCAAGGGCCATATGACAGGACCGTCCAAATCTCCTCATTAACAGCAATTCACCTTCTAGCAATGTGTCCTGAAGAATCACCTATACTGTTGTAGGAAAACAACTCTGGACTTCAGGAGTACAATTTACAATCAATATCCATTCCTCAACACAGCAAAGGGTAGGTACTTTATGTAGCATTTGTATTTCAGAATACTGCATGCTATTAAAAAAAAAAACCTACATCCTTAATAATTTCTGTGTGTGCAAATCATTTGGTATATATATAAAATGCTTCCACACATGTGTATGCATGCCTTAGTACATGGCCTAAAGGTCAGAGAAGATGTTCACAAGACTGCTAAGCAATGCCAGGTTCTCACAGAGAGGGTGTGTCTCTATTATAGTCAAAGCCACTTGGTTACGTTACAACCAGGACATATTGTGTGTGTATTTTTAAAACCCAAAAGAAAAGGGGGAGAGAGGTTTCAATGGGGAGTCAACCTGCATCCTAATTAAGAGCCACACTGTTGACGCTGACATAGTTCTCTCTTGTGAGGCATGCCAATGCCTGGCAAATACAGAAGTGGATGCTTACAGTCATCTATTGGATGGAACACAGGGCCCCTAATGAAGGAGCTAGAGAAAGTACCCAAGGAGCTAAAGAGGTCTGCAACCCTATAGGAGGAACAACAATATGAACTAACCAGTACGCCCAGAGCTGTGTCTCTAGTTGCATATGTAGCAGAGGATGGCCTAGTCGGCCATCAATGGGAGGAAAGGCCCTTGGTACTGCGAAGATCATATGCCCCAATACAGGAGAAGGGAGCAGGAGTGGGTGGGTTGGGGAGCAGGGTCGGGGGAGGGTGTAGGGGCTTTGGGGATAGCATTTGAAATGTAAATGAAGAAAAGATATAATAAAAAAAATGCCTTAAAAAAAAAAGAGCCACACTATTGAAGGCACTTAGACTATCACTCTTCCTGCTCAGAAGGCACACACTGACATAGTCGGAATAGGTGTGCTATTTGCTCCCAATAGTTTAGCCTTCACTTCTAGCCAGTAACATGCTTATAAGATGGAGACACGCACATGGCCAGTATCTTGAAATATTAAAGGTAATAAAACGTATCTCAGTGACATGGGCTTGCATTAGAATCCCCAGACTACGCAACACAGTGTCCTACCCTAGGGTGCTCCTCCGTACCTCTTCCAAGTAAGGCCTCTTTGCTCTTGAAGGCAACTCTGATTGTCGACCCGCACTTCATATATATCCTTATTCTGCTGATGCAGGTGACTACACCCAGCTAAACGACCAGTTATCACTGAAGGAGGAGTGCTTCCGTAGTGAAGAACATAAACCAAAGGGACCCATGGTGTAATGAAATCAGTCTACAGCTCTGAGTGCACACATCTTAGAAATGAGAGATTTCAAGTAAAAAGGTAACCATGTCCCTTAGAACCCTGGACAAATAAGACCAAGAAAACCCTAAATCAGCAGGGGAAGAGAAGTAACAGATGTCATGGAAGAAAGAAATGAAATGAAAAAATAAAATCAATTGAAGAATTGGTTATTTGAAAAGATAAATAAGATTGAAAATCAAAACAGTCCAAAGCATCCAAAAGAAGATGCACATTAATAGAACTAGAAATGAGGTGGGAGATATAGCCACAGCCAACAGCAAAAGCTGGAAGCTCACGGGGACCTAAGACCTGCTTTATAATAAGTGGGCAATTTTTAAGTATTAGATGCATTATTAGGTATCTATGACCTATTGGAATTAAGCAAAGAGGATATAAACTACTTAAACCTCTATAAAAGGCAAAACTGAAGTAGTAGTAGTAATAGTAGTAGTAGTAGTAGTAGTAGTAGTAGTAATGTCAGAAGTCTCTGGAAAGCTCCAAGTGCCCGCTGGGAGACAGTTACAGACCTAACACAGATGCTTTTCATACTACTTCATAGACTAGCAAGGAAGAAATACCACCAAAAGCTCCACACAGAGTTAGCATCGCCCAGATCCAAAACCAGGAGAGAGATAGACCAGTAACAGAAAAGAGAATTCATAGGCCAATTGTCTAATCAAAGACACAAACATTCTCAGTATGAGGCTTGCAAATGGAACTCAAGAACGTATGAAAAAGATCATTCGCCCATGATCAAGTTGGTTTCACACAAGGGGTGTGGGGATGGCACTACATATACCCACAGGGCGTAAGGCACCACATGACAAGTGGAAAAATACTCCAGGGCACCAGCCCTCAGGACATGCCAATGCACTGGCTGCAAAGAAGTGAGCCTTGCAAGTACCTTCCTAGGATGGAAGCTATAATCAGAGTCCATCTCAACTTAGAACAGTGCTCACTAAGAAAACCACGACCTAGGAGGATACGGAGAAAAGGGAGCCATAACAGATGCTGGGCACACAAATAAATGAGTCCCACATCTAGGGAACCAACGCAGAGGTCCCCTGAAATCAAAGCCATGTCAGCTTTGCCACTGCTGGCATTGCCCAAAGGACAGACTCTAAATCATCTTGCCACAGAGATGGTTTCTCCCCTAGCTTTACTGCTGTGTTGCTCATGACAGCTAATTGGTGACTATCAACAGGAGAGGATAAAGACAACGTTGGATTCACACTCAATGAACTGAATTCAACTACAGAGAGTGAGGGAAAATGGATCAACTGGATATTCTGATATTACATGAACTATGTCTCAAAAAGACAAATATCACATGTATTCCCTCATTTAAGGATTCTAGATTTTATTTACTTTCCCATTTTATTAAACATAGATTCTTTTACACACACACACACACACACACACACACACACACACACACACACACACACACACACACACACACACACACACACACACACACACACACACACACACACACACTCTCCAATATCCTTGTGAAGCCAGTATGAGTACAATAACTACATACCAGCAACAATAGCCAAAACAATTTTCTTTCAACAGGCTATAGGCCAGGACTGAAGAGATTGTTCAGTGGACAGAGCACTGACTGCTCTTCCAGAGGACCTGGTTCAGTTCCCAGCACCTACATGGTGGCTCACAACCATCTGTAACTCCAGTTCCAGGGGATCTGACAACCTCTCTGGCCTCTGCAGGCAGGTACCAGGCACTCCAATAGTACACAACATACTTGCAGGCAAAATGCCTACACATACACACACACACACACACACACACACACACACACACACACTCACACACACACACACACACAATCAATCAATCAATTAGTTTTTGAGAAGGGAAACCCTTCTGAGATGGATATGAGAAGGGAAGGCTTTTAGAAAGGACAGGAAATATCCATGGAGGGCCCTCCCGAAAGTCCTGGGTTTGTCCTTTACAAGGAAGGGATGGCACTTTAGACAGAGATGGCTTTCAATACATTTTTCTTCCATGACTTATTTACCTGAGTTCTTTGTAAAACTTGGCAATTCTTCCCAGGTCCCAGCTAAATCCTTCCCTGGTGTGAGTGCATGCAGAGAGTGTCATCTGACATACCTCTCAAATACCCTCTCTCTGAATCTGAGCGTCCTCCTCCTCTCTCCTCCTTCCCTTTCTTCATTTGTCTGTGCTGAGAAGTGAAGCCAAGGCCTGCTCATACGATCAGTACTCTCAACTGAGCTACCCTCGGCCCATCCTTTGGGCGTATTTCCAATCCTCGAGGTCTTTTCATCTTCAGCTCAAGACATCCAAGTGCTCCCAAGCTCAAGACTCCCACCCAGTGCTAAGCTCAAGACTCCCACCCAGTGCTAAGCTGAAGACTCCCACCCAGTGCTAAGCTCAAGACTCCCACCCAGTGCTAAGCTGAAGACTCCCACCCAGTACTAAGCTCAAGACTCCCACCCAGTGCTAAGTGCTAAGTACTTCTTCCCGTGTAACCTAGTATTTCTCTGGCAAGCCGAAGGTTGGTTTTGTTGGTATTAGACTACTGTGGTCTGTTTTGTTATTCTAGTTTGTGGTTGGTGCTTTCTCTTTTGATACAGGGTCTCACTGTGTAGCACTGGTTGGCCCAGAATCTATTATGTAGAACAGGCTAGTGTTGGACTCATAGAGACCTGCCTGCTTCTACCTCCCTGTGTTGGGATTAAAAGCCTGGTCTGGGGACTGGTGAGAGGTTAAGAGCACTGACTGCTCTTCCAGAGGTCCTGAGTTCAAATCCCAGCAACCACATGGTGGCTCACAACCATCCGTAACGAAATCTGATGCATTCTTCTGGAGTGTCTGAAGACAGCTACAGTGTACTTACACATAATAAATAAATAAATAATTTAAAAAAAAGCCTGGTCTGGGTGGTTGATTTTTGAACACAGTGTATGTATAAAAAGATCAGGAAGTATTTCCTTTGGAGAATCACTCCTCTCCATGGGTTACATACAAATTCTTAGCTCTAAAGGGGCAATTTCCAAAGTGGAAGTCACTTAACCCAAACAAGTCAGTTTATGCTTCCAAGATGATATGTAGGACAGCTATTTCTAAAATTCCTGCCTGGCATTCTTCTTGTTCGCCTCTACCTCCACCCTCCTCTAAGGGGGCTCACTCCTAGTAAAGATCTCTCAACGTCCGGACCACTCGGGCTTCCCAGTCTCCCACAAGCAACTCAGTAAGTTTCAGCCACAGTGACATCTAACAGATGAATGTAAACAAGACAAAGTACCCTGATGTCTGACAGGAACTGACTGTAAGACGCTCTGTGGAAGCAAAAGGGCATCAGACACAGTCAGAAACGGAACTCAGCACTCACCACTTCCTTTGTTAGAGGCATACAAGTGCTGGAGAACAAATCTGGTCAGATCTACTTAAAAAAGGTCATTGCTGGGTTAAAGTATCAAGCTTGTCATGCAAAAGGACACCCCGAGAAAACCTAAGCACTAGCCATAACACCCCGACTATGTGAGCAGAAGGCCTGTGTGCACACTGATGGGTGCTTCCCGCTGATGTCATCACGCACTTCTGAAGTCATTACGGACCTTCTGACCTCGCTACACACCTTCTGACGTCGTTTCTCTTTCCTCTTGTCTTCTGTGTCCTGCAGCATCTTTTCTTTCCAGAGGTCAAAGAAGTAAGAGGGATCCGTGTAGAACTTCAGCCCATCCTTCTTGTCATCCCTGTGAACCAAAGCATTCAAAGCCAGGGAAGAAGGATCGTCAGCCACCTTTATCGAGAGATAACGTTAACTTTAACCCTTTGGATCCTGACACCCACAAGCAGCATGCTGACCACCTATGTATTATTATACCCTGAACATCCTCATTTGGAAAAACATGGAAACATACACAAAAGTAAACAACTCTACAATCTTAAAAACAGAACCCATTGGGTGTAAATCCTACATGAAAATTCCCCTCACTCACAAATACCCAATTTCAGTAGCTTATGCATTTAAGGAACTATTCGGTTTATTCGAATAGGAAGCTATGAGTACACTAATTCTCCTGGAACTTCACTACAGTCATGATCAAAAACTAGTTAGCACTCTGTCCCTCTTGTCAATTCAGGTTTACACAACAACTTTGGTTTCAGAAAGCAAAATGATTGTTGATGCACACATGACAGAAACACAATGTATTTTCTCAAGAAACTTTATCTCCTGTGGCCATGTCAATTTCAATTACTGCTATGATCACTATAGTCTAAATAATATTTCAAATCATTATGTAAATCACTCCCTTAACATTTAACCAGTAATAAGGCAGCCACTATGAACTTGGGGCTGTAACAGGAATCAGCAGCGATGCTCGAGGGCCTGGAGAGATGGCTCAGCAGTTAAGAACTCCTACTTATCCTTCAGAGGATCTGAGTTCAGGTCCCAGCACTCACATCAGCTGGCCCACAGCTGCCTGTAACTCTAGCCTCTGGGTGCATTATAGTCATGTGCACTACATACAGAAAGACATAGAATCAAAAAGGAAATTGGAACCTCCTAAAAATGCTTCCCACTGCTCTCAGAAAATAAATGTTAGAATTATTTTTTTTCCAGTAATGCTTGGAATAGTAAAGATGTAAATACTGCACTCAGATTAACTCAGGAGAGTTATTCTTTATACCACTATTCCACTGAGCTCTAGACACACACAGGAGAGGCAAGGCCAGTAAATATACAGTCAGGAGAAAGTTTATGGCCCAAATAAAGGAACAAAAAACCAAACTAGTGGAAGAAGAGGGTGGTCAGGAGACAGGTTTCTATTCACGCACATCACAGTTTTAAATGTGTGCACTCTAAGCTCTAGGAAATGCCACTGGTCCCACAGGAGCTGAGGAACGTTACGCTGCTGGCTCCCATCAGTTTCCATATGATTTTGATTATGCATGCCCACTTTTTGTCTGAGGGAATCTCTCTGTCCAGCAGAAAGAGAAGATGACAGTCCCAACTGTCCTCTCATGGAGGTCGGCTCTAAAGCTCTTCTGTGCATCCTTGGAAAAGACCACAAAGCAGATGAAGAACCTGGGCCCACATACAAAGGACACACAGTCATCAGAGACCGCACAGACACTTGGCTGCAGCACTGCCTCTGAGAAGTCAGCGCGTTTGGCTATCACCATGGTGCCCAGCAGATGCTGGTGAAGTGAGATGCACAGAGGGGAGAAAAGATGGGTGGAGGGGCAAGGCCCACCATGGAGGACAAGGAGACAGAGCAAGAAAGAGAACCAAAGATGGTGACAGGAGTTGTGAGAAGATGCCATAGTCGTGGGAAGGATGTGTGAAGCTTAGTAAGAGTGTGTGCGTGCAGGTAGGTGGCCTCTCCCTGTGAATGTTGCCCTGTTGGGTTTTTGTCTTTTCCCTGGGAGTCTGTCCCTGACACATCCAACCACCTTAGCAACAACAGAACAGCAGATGTTTGTACGCTGCTGAGGGCTGGGGTGAGGATTTTACCATGTTGTAAATGAACCATGCCATTTCTTTCCAGCTAACTTGAACATAAGGAACGGCACGCCCACACCTGGTATGCTGCTGTGAAGTACCACTTCTGCTGAAGACAGCCACATCTGAGTGTGAAAATCAGAACTCACACTTCTCCTCTTAGGAACGCTAGCAGTCTGCAGCCAATGTTTCACTGGGTCTGATACATGAGTTGCTGATTCCAGAGTGTTCTTTTTCAACCCACGGGAGCCCTCTGAGGTGGTCCCACCCAGCACAGCAGCATATTTTAGCCTCTGGAAGCATCCCTTGGCCTGCCTCCACTGGGAAGGCTGTGGGGAAGTGGGGAAGGGGGCGCGGAGTTGTACCTGTATGGTGTCAGAATGCTCAGCGGCGGGGGTTTGTCACTCTGATTATAAATGTCAGCAACAGGGTTGGGAATGCTGTTCTTGGAGACCACCTGCTGGTCTTGGATGGTAGAGCTTTTGAATGCTTTCTTCATGTTGATATCCTGTAGTGAGACTATTGAGAAACAAGTCCCCCAGGTTGAGTTACATACAAGATATTCTCTGTTTAGAAAGAAGCATCTTTTTTTCCCCCAATTTTTTATTAGGTATTTTCTTCATTTACATTTCAAATGCTATCCCGAAAGTCCCCTACACCCTCCCCCACCCTGCTCCCCTACCCACCCACTCCCACTTCTTGGCCCTGGTGTTCCCCTGTACTGGGGCATATAAAGTTTGCAAGAGCAAGGGGCCTTTCTTCCCAATGCATCTTTCAACATCTTCCAGAATGACTCAGCATTGCCTTTTTAAAACCGAGATTTCTTTTTGGGTATGTGCCCAAGTGTGTATATGTGCACAATGCTGGCAGAGGCCATAAGAGGGCACACAATGCCATAGGACTCAAGCAATTGTGAACCACCGGATGAAGGTACTGGGAACTGAGGATGTAGGTACTGGGAACTGAACGTGGGTCCTTTGCAAGAGCAGCCAGGGCTCTTAACCACTGAGTCATCTCTCTAGGCCCTGAAATGACGGTTTCTGTTGTTCCTTAAAGTCTTGCTTAAACAGAATGCCCTTCCTCCATCTAAAAGATACATTTTCTCTATGACATAAAGTCAAATCACAGCCTTGTCTTCTTTTGTAATAAGAGAATGATTTCACTGGACCAGGGCACCATTTTGTTGCTGTTTAAGACACCACACAGAATACAGCCCCCGAGGATGGCAGGCAAGCACACAGATCTGGATTTCTTGGGAAAAACCATTAGTGCCAGGTGAAGTAAGATGCCCGCATGACACCGTATGCAGATGTGAACATCCCACTAAGCACCCATCACAATGACGCACAGAGAGGCCTCGACACCTTTCACCTGTGACCCACAAAGTAGGCACCGTGGTCCAGGAAAACGAAGTTGAGCTGATTGAGCACCTGGCTGAGCAGAGGAGGGTGAGCCTTCTTCATTTTCCACAACTTTTACATGGTATGTAACTCATCTGACCTTGATAGCTCTTCTAGGTGTCCAAGCTGGTCCTGTTTGCCCTGCCCACTGGACCATCGAGCCTGTAACTCACATATGCTGTGTGACAACCCAGAGAAGGGACCCAGATTCCTCAGCTTTTAGGAAGAGGTCTTTGCGATGCTAATATTTACACTAATGCAAACAATACAGTAAAATCTTGCCTGGAAAAAAGGTTTAGAAACACGACACAGTCCCTGATACTGCATTTAACTTCACCTACTCCTCTCATCCAGGGTAGAGTTTCTCATAAGCATCCAATTATAAGAGCCAACAAAAATGCACAAGAAAGATGATCCAAAACTCAGCTGAGATCTACATTTACACAGTGAATAATAAGATAAATAAATTGGGCCCTGAGGGATGGCACAGCAGATAAGAGCACTCAGTGATTTTGCAGGGGACTTGAGTTTAGTCCCAATCACTCCCACTGGGTGGCTCACAACTGCCTGTGACTCCTGCTCCAGGACATCTGATTTGCTCTTCTGGGCTCCATGGATACCTGCATCCTCACACCCCCCACACAAACACCCAGAGAGACACGTGACTAAAAAAAGAAATCTTCTTTGAAAGATACCAAGAATCCCTTACCTGAACAGACCAAGTAGCTATTCAAATTTGATTTTAATTTTAAATCCTTAAATGAAACGTAAGAGCTGGATTAAATGAGTCCGCCCTCAGCTTATTTGTTGTAATATCTGCAACTTTTTAAAACAAGAGCATGACTATAACGGAGACAGGATGTCTTTTTTTTTTTATTACTAATTAACCGAGTGTTGTGGGGCACTCCCTTCCCACTCTCCCAGGAAGAGACGAGACAAATGGCAGTGTGCTACTGAAGGGGAAGGCAGAGGCTGTGCTGGAGTTAATTACCGCTGTCGAGCCCTCATGGCGTGCCACTCACGGCTTTCATGCAGTTACCTACCCTCCTCCACCGTGGAGTCCAGCTGGGTGACTTTGACAGCAAGCCGATCGATTCTGTCTTGAAGGGAATTTGCTCTGATGTAGAAGTTGTTAGCCTCATTAAATAACTCACCAAATATGTCTTCTGCATGTTTACCTAGAGAAGAGGGGGGGAAAGGCACCTGCTGAGGGATTGCTGATGCGTGCTCGTCACTGTCACTGTCACTGTCACTGCCACTGCCACTGCGCAGGGCTGGCCCAGTCAGTGTCAAGGTCCAAGGCCTTTAGAACAGTAAACCATTCCAGACTGGCAGGGCCCATCTTGCTGCCTGAGCTGTCAGTCAAGATGTTACTGCTAAACAAAACTTCTTTAAGAGAAAAATATAAGTTCTCATTTTACACAAAACAGAACTATTAAAGCTTTCCTCTTATTGCTCAATGAAATTCAAGAGATTACTTTGGCCTTTAAATGGAAGCCCTCATCACGTGAGCAGAACTGCACATCTTTTGTTCTGCTTGATGCCTTCTGATGACACTAAACTCCCTGACCATTCAGAAATGCAGCTATGCAGTACTGAGTCTCACACAGTCTAAAATCAGCATCTAAGATTTCCGCTTAAAGTTTCCAGCAGGGCTCACGTCTACTTCTTTTTATGGGTGCCAGATATAGTAGACACGATCTCACTACATAGCCCAGGCTAGCTAGACACAGTAGACACGATCTCACTACATAGCCCAGGCTGGTCATATCTCCTTTGCTCAGTCTCCCTGGGACTGGGTCTATTAGCAAGTACCATCATGTCTGAGTCTCCCTTTTTCTTAAAATCTACGAAGCATTTCTGGAAAGATATATTTCTTCACTTCAAATCTGCAAATCTCCACATTATTCTTCACTTAGTCTACATACGTTCAGTGACTGACTCCTCATGCATCTCAGGACTTAATGTCTCAGACAGAGACACCTAGCTCTCCTGCTGGTTCTCAGTTTCTAGTGAGTCTTTGCCTAACCGACAAAAGAGAATGTGAACACTCCCAAAAGATGCTCTAACACAAGAACACTCTACAGATTTCAAATAGAAATGCTCTTCACCGGCTCATAGATGCGAAAACTTGGTTCCCACTGGAGGTACTGTTTGTGGGGTGTGTGTGTGTGTGTGTGTATGTGTGTGTGTATGTATGTCTGTGTGTGTGTGTGTGTGTGTGTGTGTGTCTTGCTGGAGAAGTATGTCGCTGAGAACAGGAACTGTGCCTGTCTACAACTGGGGTTCCTCTCTATCATGCACCCTGCAAATGGATGACTGAGGCTAGCACACAGCCAGGGGTTTCTGTTTTCACTCTCTAGATGATTAAGCTGAGACTCACACATTCCGATCTGTCCAGACATATTACCTGGGAAGTGGCAGAAACAGAAGAGACAGAAATTCCACCTGTTAGTCTGTTTCTGGTGCTCACAAAGCCTCCTTGGCCATAGACAACAGTGTGACCGTCCTCACAGTGTGCAACACGGGATTACCACAGGACGCAATCACTTCAGCTCTGAGCCTAGCCCAGAAAAGCGGCTGCTGTTCCGTCAAATACACTTTTAATGGACTGGAGATGATCAACGGCACTTTCAGAGCGTGCGTCTGACCCTCTTTCCGCCCAGGAGCTCTCGACTTACAAAGGGAGAGAGAAATTGAAGACTTCTATGATTAATAGTCTTCCAGCTGCAGAGATGAATAAGTGGTTGGAAGGAAGTTAACGGAAGGAGCTATGTTTTCTGGTGAGTATGTGTAATGTGTTACCATTTTAGTCTGCAGTTTTCCAAAATGAAATGCTCAATTCTACTCATCAATATGATAAATCTATTAACAGTTAAACTAAAATAATTCTGTCCCAAGTTAATGACCATGTTGAGGGAGTTGCAATGTACTTGTTCCCGACAAAGCCTCTACTTCTGGATTCATCGGGACCATAGAACCCCATTTCCACACACCCAATGGAGAAATATGCCTCTGAAGTGCCAAAGAATAGACAAAAAATGAAGGGCCTTTTACCTTCACATGACAGATGAGAATTTATTATTACTTTATGCATATGGGCTTTGTGCCTGCTGGTATATGTCTGTGCACCACATGGCTTGGATAAACTATACCAACAGAAGCAAAGAGGGTTCTATCAGAGGAAGAACTGTCCATCAGAAGACAGCAATGCACTTGGTAAGTGTGCGCAGGAGGCCAGGGTCTCTGGGCCCAGAGTGATGGGTCGCACAAATACATGTCCACTTTCCGGGGTGGGGAGGATGGCAGCAAGGAGAGACAACAGAGGCTGCTGCCCAGAGGGGAGAGGTGGTGATGATCATGATGGGAGTATTTTTCTCCACTGGGAATTAAGTATCTATTCTCAAGGCAGCAAAACTCATTTGCTATGGAGCGGACATCTGGGTACAAGAGATGAGAGAAACAGGAAGAAATTATATACTGTGCTTCAGGCATATTGAGTCTGATGTGCCTTTGAGGTATCAAGTGAGCAGCTGTATGAAGGAATTTGAAATCTAGGGGAGAGGTCAGAATTGTAGTTATAAACTTTGAAGTCACCGCATAAAGATCATCAGATTAGCTTGCCAAATATACGGAAGAGGCAAAATTTTTAAAAAAAATTAAAAATCCTAATGGCCAGCGCCTGGAGCGTTTGTCCCCACAAAGTGAGGTGCTGTATACAGTCTCTCCAGATAGGAAGCTATTGATGGGCCAAACACCAATAACAGATGATGTAATGTGAGTGAGACTGGGGCATTAGTACTTGGATGTCACTGCAGTGCTGATGCGGGTGGTGGGGTGGGGAGTGGAGGCTGCGAAGGCTGAGGGGTTCTTGAGGGATCCTTGCTGTGAAGAGAATCCATAAACGAAGAGGACGGTCAACGGATGCTGGAGCATCCCCACTAGGCTGTATCTGGTGGAAGCGGGATGCAGAACTGAGAGATAACTCAACAGGAGCCGCAGGATGTGGTGGCAGAAATGGATTCCACGTGAGCGGCCAGCCCAGCCACGGTGAAGAGGGGCAGACAGGAAGAGGGTGCAGACGCTAACACTGGTTTAACTTATTCAGAAGGGGAACACAGTTCTCTTTTATAAATGAAATAAACATCATAGTCATGAGTATACATGTGAGGTGGGAAGTTAAGATATGATGCAGCCAGTCTAAACCACAAAGACTAACTAATGAGGAAATTACGGCAGCGCGGCTGAACAATTTACCATGGGTTTCCATGCATAAATCCCACAAACACACTGGTGTTTATCTTCAATCTGAAGTGTTTCTAATTCCCATTTTGAGGGTTTTTTTTTTTTGACCAGCAATATTCTAAAAAAAAAAAAGTTGCTTGAATTCGCAATATTTGAAAAATATCTTAAAGATAATTAGCATCTCATTATCATCATGCTCTCTATATTAATCTCTTTAGATTTATGTTCTATATAATAGCAGATGTAGCAGATGCTCAATCTGGCAGATGCTCCCTGGGAATATTCTTTTAAAAAGTGTATATTCTTTTAAAAAAATTATGTGGTCTAGAGAGATGGCCCATTGGATAGAGCACTGGCTGGTCTTCCAGAGGACCTGGGTTCAATTCCCAGCACCCACATGGTGACTCACAACCATCTGTAACTCCATTTCCAGGGGGAACCTGACGCCCTCTGCTGGCCTCCATGGATGCTGCATACATGAAGTCCATAGAAATAAATGCAGGCAAAATTATTCATATAAAAACACATTTAAAAAATTTTAAAAGTACGTGTGTATGTACACATGCACACGTCTGCATATGTGTACATGCCTGCATGTGGATGCACGATGTGCCATCCTGCACATAGTGAGGTCAGAGGGCAACTTGCAGGAGTCAGTTCTCTCCTCCCACTGTGAGTTTCCAGTTATCAAACTCAGATCCTTGGGTTTGGCATGGAGCACTTCTGGCTGCTCTGTCATCTTTCAAAAATGTCTATTCCATAGCTTGGGAATTTACTACACAAAGAGCAATTAAGCCAAACTGATGAGTAGTATCATTCAAAGGTTTCATGTTGCTACAAATTGTCATGTCTACATTTTCTTTAAATAATTAGGGCTTTTTAATATCACACCTGCAACTGTATATGTAATTTGTATATATCTCCTGTTAGTTTTGCTTAGTTTATTTTTAAAATATTCTGATTTTCTTTTTAATTATGTATATTTGTGTTTGTCTGCATATGGCTATGTACACATGGGGGTAGTGTCCACAGAGGTCGGACAAGAGCATCAGATTTCCCAGAGCTGGAGTACAGATGGCTGTGAGCTGCCCAGTGGATGCTAAGAATTAAACCTGGGTCCTCTGCAAGAGCAGCAAGAAGCCTTAATCACTGAACCATCTCTCCAGTTGCTTCCTTCTGTTTATGTTTCCTTCTTGTGCTTTGAAGGACTCCTGTCACAGGCACATACATCTTTAACATGTGAACTGTACTGTGTCCCAACTGTCGGGGATGAAGTCATCCCTACATTTTCTCCTTATGTGGTGGGAGGGGCACTGTCAGGAGGTGTGGCCTTCTTGAGGGAAGTGTGTCACTGTGGTGTGGGCTTTGGAGGCCTACTATGCTCAGGCTCCACTCAGTGTGAAAGAGAACTTCCTCCTAGCGGCCTGAGAATACTGGTCTCCCCTGGCTGCCTTCAGATCAAGATGCAGAATTCAGCCTGCATGCTGATATGCCTCCTGCAATGATGATGATAGACTAAATCTCTGAAACTGTAAGCCAGCCCCAGTTAAATTTCTTTTATATGAGTTACCTTTGGTTTTTGTGTCTCTTCCTAGTAATGGAAACCCTAAGACACTTTATATTGATAACTTACTTTTCTGTCTCTGTAACATATATTACATATATATGCATGTGTGTTTACATAAATTTTTTTATATATACACATATATATTAATTACTCTACAAAGGATTAGGCTTCATGATAGCATCTTCAAATAAGACATATGCTATCTGCTCTCCCCCTGCCCCACCCAGCCTCACATGCACTGCTACTGTCCCTCATTTCAACACTTCTCATGGTTTCACGAGCTATGTCCACACCTGTATGGACAAACACGCATAAAAATTAAAATCTTGGATCTTCATGTGAGGGAGAAGACACCATCTTTGTCTTTCTGATCCTAGGTACATACTGATTACAACCATCTCCATGTGCACCCTCTCTCCTGCAAATTTCATAATCTTCTTAACAGCTGATTAAAACTCCTTGTGTGGGTGTACATGGTCTCATTATCCATACCATTCATGGACATCCTGGCTGGTCCTGATTCCCTGCTGGTGAGATGTGAACGCTCTTGCAGGGAGGACCCAGGTTTGAGTCCCTGCACCCATGTTGGGCAGCTCACAACCACCTGTAACTCCAGTTCTGGGAGCAGCAGCAAACAGACATCAAAGCGTCTTGGTGGCAGGGCTTGAAGTCTGTAGAGAATACACCCAGGAATAGACTACTTGGATTGTGTAGTTTCCAGAAACTTCCATGTTGGTTTCCATAATGGCCGCACCAGTTTTCTTCCCACCAGTGGCGAATTAAACATGGCCTTTGCCCACACCGCCTTTATTATTGCTTGTTTCCTAGGTGATTGCCATTCTCACGGGGTGGGGGGGGTGGGGGTGGGGGTCAGATGGAAACTCACGGTTGTCCTAATTTGTGTGCTCTCATTGGCTAAGGCTGCTGAGCACTTTTCGGGATGTTACCAGCCATTTGTGTTTCTTTTTTTGAGTAGTGTGCGTTCAATCCATCACTGACTGGAGTTTTATTTTCTTGTGCGTGTTTACATTTCTCTATGCAATCAAGATGCGAACCCCTGTCTGCAGAACGGCTGCCCAGGTCTCTCTCACTCTTCAGGGTGTTTGATCTGCTGATGGGATCTTTTGCTGTGGAGAAGCTTTTTAATTACCTGATATGATCCTGTTTGTTAGGTTTTGGTAAAATTCCCAGCCCTGCTTGAGTCCTGTTCGGAAAGTTCTTGTTTATACCTGTACCGTGCGGTGTGTCCCTACATGATCAAGTTTAAGACTAGTCTATGTTCTTAGCTCTCTTATCTGTATAAGACACGCTTCACTTTCCTCGTCTCCCATCTGATGTCAACCAAACGAGCTTTCTTATGCATTGCAATTGCAGGATACATTTTCTACCCATGATTTTCCTTAAGTCTGTGTCTTTAACCTTAAATGTGTATTTTTGCCTCATTGGTTTACGTACCTTGGTAATCTCTTTTAAGAGGACTGTAATAATTAGGGAAAGGAGAGAGATTTTACATGAATGAACTCAGAGTTCTAAGCCATCTGCAGAGACTGTCTCTCATTATGAGTACATTGATGGTCATTAAGATGGCAGAATGTTTTTTTTTTCCAGAGTGCCCACAGGTATGTTATGCACTAGCGTCCCCCAGAAAGGAGTCTCATGCATTCCAATAGTGAAAAAATGGTTAAATAAGTCTATGGATATAATAACTGTCAGCTATTAAAAGTCTCTTAGATGAACCCACAGAGCTGTTTATCATGTAGTGAGGACAGCCTTCACAGCTATTTGCATACTGACACACCCTTCTTATAAACATACATACAAAGCAGTGTAGTCAGTATTTTTATTGAATTGTTGCAGTGATGTATATTGCGTATCTGTGTAGCTTTGTACTGTACATTTTACATATAATCAATATGAGTATAATGTGTGTGTGTGTGTGTGTGTGTGTGTGTGTGTATGTGTGAGAGGGAGAGAAAGAGAGAGGAGAGAGAGAGAGAGAGAACATCCTAAAGGGAATAAGGAGAACATTTGTTATCACAAGAACAGAAGAAAATGACAGTCACGGTGTGTTAAAAGGACTCCAGGCATCATTGGCACAGATCCCTGGTGCTCCTCTTCCTTTAAAAGGAAAACTATATTAAAATCATACTCTACTGGTGCTGAGTATCTTCTTATACACTTCTTTGTTATCTCACTCTTCCTTGTTCAAGGTATACTGGGATTTATTCACCTTTCTAAAAAAGATTTATTTTTATTTATGTGTAGTGTTTTGCTTGCAGGAATTTAAGTGTACCACATGTCTGCAATACCTAAAGAGGTCAGAAGAGGGCATAGGATTCCTCTGGAGCCGACAGATGGTTGGGAGCTGCCAGTGGTTCTGAGAATTGAACCCAGGTCCTCTGCAAGAGCAGCCAATGCTCTTCTGACTAAGCCATTTCTCGGTCCCAGTATTTGTTCTCTTCAAAATTAGTTCCTCCTTGCTTAATACTGAGTTTTTAAAAAAAGACTTTGTTAAGTTTTTTTTAAAATCAAAAATGCAAAAGAAAAAGTGCATAAAACATGTTCCTTCTATTTGGTGGCTCATCTTCTTATTCTTTAAAAAGCATCTTTCTTAGAAGTTTCCAACCCTAACAAAGTTATAACTTATAAAAACTTTTATTTCACCCTAATACCAGCAAGGATTTGGTTGCAAGATACTGCAGTTTTAATTGAGCAGCCAGCTGAGAGGTGCAAGAACTTGGGGATATTAATCAAGGAGAAGGGAGAAGTATTCTCAGATTCATGTTAATTGGTGTGCAGAGTGACTGTCATTATCTGAAGGAAACCCCTCAATGCTCCTCAGCTGGACACCAACTTCTGCAGTGTTAGCCACAGCTGCACCAGCGGGGGCTTTTCTCCCTCACCCACTACTCTGATCTCCTGTACTAGAAGTTCATATTCAAAAACAATCAGAAACTTCATAGTACATACTCTGTAAATGTTCCTGGATAGACTCTGAAGGCTTGCAGTCCTTTGTCTTTCACAGGAACACTCTCCGAGTTACAAGTTTCCTCTTTTGTGGCTATAATTGTCACTAACTTTAGCAGCAGTAGCCAATATTGTCCTGTTGAAAAGGATTCCTAAAAATCCCACTGAAACACAATGCTGCAAGACTACCTTGGTCAAAACCTGTGTTCAATTAGGCTATAAAAGGAGTGTGCCAAGCACCCCAAAGGCAGGCAGAACACAGAGCTGCACGTGCTGTTCCATAAGCAGAGCTCCACATGCTATTCCACACACAGGACCAGAATGTCTTCAGGCTGTAAACAGTGCTTCAGTGCTCATCATCCTGAGCTCCCAAAAAACAGGAGAATCAGATGAAGTAAATGCCAGTCTCAATTGCTAGTTCCTCAGGGATTTCTGGTCCCTCTGTCTACCCTAGAACCACAAGAAAACAAGTGGGTCTCCAGGTAAGCTGCTGTGCTTGCGAGAGGGATGACAACTGTGGGTCAAGGCAAATCCTGAAGCTCCCACTGAAACCTTTCTCCTGAGCACAGCTGCCTGTCAGGATTGGATAAAGATTAGGGACCCTAAGAAAGTTTTTAAAAAGATTCTGCTTTGGGGTTATCATAAATGGCATGATACTTGGCCAAGCATAAGGACTTGGGCCAGGGCCTCAACATCAAAACAAAACAAGCAATAACACCATCTGATGATTATGATCGGGGAAAGAAAAATCCATGAATCCTCATGTAGTCAGGCTGGCCTGGAACGCACTGTGTGCAGACAGATGACTCTGAACTCCTGATCCTCCTGAATCAACTTCCGGGATGGGGGGTGGGGGCGGGGGTGGGGGCTGAGATTCCAGTGCTGCTCCGCTCTGTCCGCCTGGTGTGGTGTAACGGGGATTGATCCCACTGTGATGCAGGCAACTACTCCACATGCTGACCTCCTTCTCATTCCAAAAATCACACCTGTAAACTCTGATTCTGGTACTAGCACAACCCACTTTCTCTCAGCAGGCCACTCCTTGGGTAGAAAGACAGACAGACAGCACAGTGTGAGGATGGATGCAGCAAGGTTGAGATTTCACACACACACACACACACACACACACACACACACACACACACACACACACACACTCATACACTCACACAGGAAGCCATCACTGAAATCAGGCTGCTCCATTCAACTTGGCCTGCAGCCTTGCACCTCACAGTCAGAACGCCACTGATGAGTACTTGAGGTGAACAGGAAGCTCCCACACCCATCACAAACACACTTAGAACTCAGTCACAAGTAAACGCTGCAGGAAAGACTCCACCAAGACTGAAGTGTAATGGCGGGTGCATTCAAAGGGATTGAAATGCCTTGCAAGTGTGGTGGCTGGAGCGAGGAATGTCCCCCACAGGCTCAAGTGTTTGGTCACTTGGTCCCCTGATGGCAGTGGTGTTTGGGGAATTGTGGAACTATGAGGAGACTCCACTGACTGCTGCTTTCTTCTCAGATCTGCCTCTTCTACAACTTGCGTTTCCCACGCAGTCAGAGCAACTCCTTATCCCCAGGTCCCATAATTCATTATGGTCATTCGGTCAACTTCCTAAAATGAACTGACTGGCCTAGATTCTTTTAAATGCAAAAACACACGGGTCTGCATTGGGGAGCTGGCATCTCCGATCCATATTCCATTCCATGAGATGCTTCCTGGACTCCTGTTTGATAGTCTGAAAGAAAAGTAGTGTGGGAAGCCATGGAGAGAATCCCACCACTGGTCCAGCCTGAGGCCACAGAGGATCAGCAGTGCTCAGAGACATCAAGTTTCTGTATGATCATATGCAATACAACAATATCCATCCCAGAGTGACAGATGGGCTTTCTATTGTATGTGTGTATGATAACCCCAACTCCAGTTATCATCTTACACCTGTAATCTGACATCTAGAATGAACTTGGTCCGTACTGTATTAAAGTCAAGATTTTAGCAAGGCTATGTTCCTTTGGGAGCTCTCAGGAGAGTCCACTCCTTTCTCTTTAGGTTCTAAGGCCTGTCTGCTCTCCACCTTCAAAAGCAATAGCAACCACTAAGTCATTCCAATAGAACACACTCCTACACCAATTTTTCTTCTACATTTAAAGAAATCCCATGACTCGTAAATTCCCGGGCCCAGGAAATATCTTTCTCCAAAGGTCAGGTGCTTTATGAATGTTCCCTTATGTGTAATTACCATACATACAGGTTTCAAGCACAAGGGCACGGCTACATCTGGAGGGGCTTGCGGGAGCATACCTACTGCAAGAGCTTCTGCAGCAAATCAGGTGGGAAAGGCAGTTACATGGGACTACGTCCAAAGAGGTAGAATAAACCCGATTACTATAACATTCTGCTGAATACCACAGTTCAATGGGCAGCCTGATTATTAAATTTTTAAGTTTAAGTCAGTTTGCATTACTCATATTTTATGTCAACAGATATTTTAGCTTCTAGCAAGAAAGAAAACTTGCAAAAAGCCATAAGAGCAAAGAGAAACATGTACATCTATCAATAACTTGAAAATAATTTTTTCTGTAATTATATAAATTTATATAATCTCTGAACAACCACTAACCCCAAATAAACTGTAATTAGTTTAGCTTTCAAGGGAAATCCATTCCAAAATGCATGGTAATTCATTTCCAGGTATCAGTTTCCTTAGCCAAAATTTATAAATCTCCTTAAAAGATATCAGTATCACATATAATTCTTTTAAAGAAATAGGTATTTGCAGTGGTTCTTTTCAAAAATAAATACATAAAAGCTCTTGAGCCTCTCTCTCTCACACTCACTCTCTCTCTCTCACACACATCCATACACACTCACTCATAAACACACATACACACTAACACATATACACACACTCATACATACTCTCTCTCACCCACTCACTCACATACTCACTCATGAACACACATACACATATACACTCACACTCATATACACATCTACCTTCTGTGTTTAAGACTGACTGAATATAGAATTTCATAGAGACTTTCCAGCTATACTAGGTACACTGTAGATGCTAACTACTTTTCAACCTAACAAGTTAAAAAAAGAAAAGAACCTTGGTCCTGTCAAATTTAATGAGACAATTTTGCTAAGAAAAAATTAAATCCACAATCATCTTAATCTTAAAAGGCATTAAAAATGGACACATTGTAAAGTCTACACATCTGGACCTCTCTAGCAATGTGCAGGCTCATATTTTCATGATGACAACTTTAAATGCAGAGTCAGGTACCAGCAGCCCAGGGCTGACACAGTCATTGGCCGTGGTGGATGGAGGAAGATGCTTTTCTTCACAGCTGCCACTCACAAGTCAAAATCCACTGGGTACCGTGAAGTCTGTAAGATACCACCAGAAGCCAGGGGAAACCGAGGGACTTACTCAGACTGCTTAGCTGGCGGATGATTGCGGCAAGTGTGCTGTTGGTCACACATTCCAGCTCACTGGTGATTCCTTCTGGCAGGGCACCACGGCACAGGTGCCGGGGTTCGATGTTCCTCTTCACTAAAGGCATGGCTGACAATCTAAAAATTAAAAAGATATACATGTTCTTCATTTGTGGTTATGGTCTCATTTAAACAAATCTAGGGTTTTAATTTTCTTGGAAACGGACACTTGGACAGGAATTTCAATTAGCCTTTCATTCCTGTGTGAAAGGGTTGGCTAGAAGGCAATACATCTTCAATTACCTTAAAACTACATAGATTTCAGATATATGTAGAATTCCCCTGTAAGAGAAGAATACTCTCGAGTTCTAAGTACATGTGAGAGACTGAACAGGTGAATGAATCCAGCCCTCACTCTCCACTGAAACGACAGCAGACAGGAAAAGAAAAGGTCCAGTAAAAAACTAAATTAAGGCAGGGCGTGAGGGTACTCACTCACCTTTAATCCCAGCACTCAAGAGGCAGAAGCAGGTGAATATGAGTTCGAGGACAGCCTGGTCTACAGAGTGAGTTCTGGGTAAGCCAAAGACTACACAGTGAGACCCTGTCTCAAAAAAACAAGTGTCCCATAGTTATTAGTTATAGCAAAATATACACAAAATGCATTATACATCTCTCAAATGTATAAAGATGCTTCAAAGTGCGTAATTATCGCTGATGGAGAGGCAGAGACTGTAAGCATCCAAGAATGTCTCTAAATGTCTCTTTCTGGTGACAGCTCCTTTCTCACTCCCTGTGACCAAGGGTCTGGCAGGTGTCCCCTGTAAGTTCTATAGACTTTACCACCTATGCACGAAGCCTCTAATCATATGGTTTAGTTTTTGACTGAGTTTGGTATAACTGGAGTTATACCAAATCTTGTGGGTTTTCTTTCAATATAAGGTCTGTACTATTTATCAAAGGTGGTGTATGTTGGCTTTCATTCTTTATAACAAATAGGAAAAAAAAATCAAAACTGGTACTAGAAACTTAGCCAGCTTCCAGGGACTTTCATGGACCTTAGAAAAGAATCTACAACCACCCCTGGCTAGACCAGTGTAATTCCTTCCTTCATTCCAAATCTCATCTTTGTATCACCAATAAGTGCAGCTTCCACCCCTCACCCAAGAAGCTTCTCCTTACAGCAAACAGAGACCATCACAGAAAACCACAATTGGACAGAGTATAGAGATCAACAGATTGTGGGGAGCTCAGCTCTAATGGATACACAGAAGTCCTGAACCCATGGTTCAGGGAACATTGAGGAAGAAAGGCCAGAAAGATGATAAGAGGCAGCACAGCAGGAAAATTACTGTGAAACAGGCTCTTCTGGAAATGGCTGCATAAACAAAGCTGGAGCAACAGCAATACCAAAGGCCATGGCATCACAGAGAGGGTGGGCAGTTTTGCAGGCCCCAGTCTAGACAAAGACTACAGGCAACTTTTTACTTCTGGGACAAGAATTAGCCTCTCCCAGGGATAAGCCCCCTCACTGGTTGTCCAATGCAGAGTCATCAGCCTCAAAATTATACACATACTACCAATGAAAATGGACTCAGTATGTATGCATAGGTATATGTATATTGCATATACATGCAAACCCCTATATCAACCCCTAATCAAATAAAAGGAGACTATCAACTTGAGAGCTGGGGAAATGGGAGGAGTTTTAGGGAAGCTAGCTGGGAAGGGCTGGAGGAAGGAAAGGGGAAATTATATAATTCTATTTTAATTAAAAACCTCTTTTTTAAAATTAAAAAGATGCCATAGCATTTGTTCTTATGGATTCTAATATTTCTATGGAGCATCCAGAAATATTTGTATATGTTTATAAAAATACACTACATACTACTTCTTTCTTTGCTATAGAATATTTCTTTTATACACCAAACATGCCTGTGCCACAATTGACCTACCCATTCTACTGTTGAGTGCCTTTGAGCCATTTTAACTTTGAGTCAATTATAAAGAATGCTGCTTTGAAAAGAACTACACACATGAACACACACAGACACACACACACCAACTGTTGGGTTTCCAATGACCTTCAGAGACCCGAGAATAAGAGTCCTGGTCTCTGAGCAATGTCCTGAGGGGAGAGGAGAAACTTCTAGAGTTGGGGTCCAGGACTTGGGTCACTGCAGGAGTACCACGGAAGGAGGCTGGCAGACTGTTGTGGCTTCCCCCTTTTGGTTCTTAGTAATGGTGTGAGCAACTCTTCCCATTTTTGTCTTCATGACCCGTGATGATTTACCAGAGGCTCAACGCAACAGGCTGACCAACCATGGGGTGGAACCACTGAACCCTCAGCCAAATCTGAAGAAAAGCTGACAGATACAGAACTAAGAGCAAGAGACAGAAGTGGTCACACTGTAGTCAGAAAAGGCTGTGCCTAGACTAAAAACATGGAAGTAAGTTCACCTGAACTCCAAAACATATGCTCAAGAATCAGAGGCAGCAGGAAGGAGGGAAATGGGAATGGAACACAAGAAAATAAAGAGAATGGCCTTTTAAAAACCCCTTCTTCTTGTGCTGGGATTCCTTCTTCTACCCCATTCAGCATGATGCTGGCCACAGCAAGGACAAGGCTGAGAAATGCAGAGGAGCCTCAGAGCCGCCACCTTCACTGACTGGAACACTATTGCTCTAGAAACTCCCTACCAGAGACTGGAACACTCCTCCCTGGGAATGTATGGGGAAAAAAATCTATAAACACTGACCCTGGGGAGGGGAGTGTCTCCCTATTAAAATGACAGCCAGTTCACCCTACAGTAACACTCATCAACAGCCTGCAAGGCACACAACATCCAACCAGCTTTCAGGGCCTCAGATTTCAATAAAGGACAGTCTTAGCAGGAAACAGGTTTCCAATTGGATTCATTTTCACTTGTCCCATATATATATATATATATATATATATATATATATATATATAAAAGAAATACAGAGCTGCTCCTCCAAGAAGAGATGGGATTCTTTGCCTTTTAAATGATTTTTTCAAATGTTTTATTTTATGTGCATGAGTGTTTGCCTGTATGTCAGTAGTACCTTGTGTGTGCAGTGCCCTCAGAGACCAGAAGGGGGCATGAGACCTGAAGTTATAGGCAGTTGTGAGCCATCCTTTGGGTGTAAGGATTGAAACTTAGTCCTCTGGAAGAGCAGCCAGTGCTAGCTGCTGAGCCATAATTCCAGACCTAACACGCACATTATAAATGCAATTGGAACCCCACACTCACCAAGGAGGGTTTTGAGTGTCATACATTTCTCTTTATGAACACTAGAAAATACCACGCCTGAGATGAATTTTCAATCTCACAAGCTTCTCCCATTGCCCAGCTTTTGTGAAGAGAAGCCAGTACCTACATGACTCCTGTTTGCTGCTAAATGGGCCCTGGCACACCAACCTGAAGTTTCTATGGCATTAGGGAAGTTAATAATCTATGTATATGGCCACGTAGTTGAGTTTTCTGTTACCCGAAGCAAAACCTACTCTCAACTAATACAGTAACTGGATGGCAAGCTATACGGACAGAAGCTGGGAAAGTGGTAGCATAAACCAGCCTTTGCCTCTCTTCCTCCTCTCTTCATGACTGAGGTACCCACCAGCATGCAAGGTGCTGAGGATGCAGCAGTGGGGGAGATGGGCAAGGTCGGGAGAGGTCTTCCTCCAGAGGAGTTTTAGCAGACAAGGGAACTAACAACAGACCAAGGATGATACCAAAGTCCAGCTTGGTGAACCAATGAGCTTCCTAGTATTTCTGAGAGGAAATGAAGTGTCCCAGACAGAAGGATCGCCAAAGCCCATCCCAGCCTAGGCCACAGCTCACAAAAGCTGGGACCCTACAGGTCTCTGCAAAACTGGCAGCTGAAGTTTCCTACCTGCTAGCTAGCTCTCATGAAGTTACAAGGCAAGCTGCTGGCCATCAATCGTTCTACTGAGCTAGGGACTCAACCGGCTACAATAATGACCTACAATCTATGCTTGCTGATGCAAGAGTAGCGTGACTTTATGGGAGAATCAACTGATCTCTATTCAGACATGAGGCCCTTACCATACGAGGAAACTGAGCTGTACTTCCCCATTCTAAGGAGGGACAAAGTATCCACACTTTGGTCTTCCTTCTTCTTGAGTTTCATGTGTTTTGCAAATTGTATCTTGGGTATTCTAAATTTCTGGGCTAATATCCACTTATCAGTGAGTGCATATCATGTGAGTTCTTTTGTGTAAACCTCATCAAGAGCCTGTAGCTAGTGACATCAGAGGCCCTAGGAGAAAACCTACAACTGCCATTCTGCTAAATGGACATGGTATCAAACTGCCTTTTAGATATTCATTTTGACCCACAGATCGGTCCTGCTCTCAGCCCCCTATCAGAGACAGTTCCTGTTTGCAAGAACAGTGGTAAACACAGAGACTCACGACTCAATCAAAGTGCTGAGAACCCCATTTAAAAATGGGGCACAGAGCTAAACAAAGAATTCTCAACTGAGGAATACCGAATGGCTGAGAAGCACCTGAAAAAATGTTCAACATCCTTAATCATCAGGGAAATGCAAATCAAAACAACCCTGAGATTCCACCTCACACCAGTCAGAATGGCTAAGATAAAAAAATTCAGGTGACAGCAAATGCTGACCAGCATGTAGAAAAAGAGGAACACTCCTTCATTGCTGGTGGGATTGCAAGCTTGTACAACCTCTCTGGAAATCTGTCTGGTGGTTCCTCAGAAAATTAGACATAGTACTAATGGAAGATTCAGCAATATCTCTCCTGGGCATACATACAGAAGATGTTCCAACTAGTAATAAGAACACATGCTCCACTATGTTCATAGCAGCCTTATTTATAATAGCCAGAAGCTGGAAAGAACCCAGATGTCCCTCAACAGAGGAATGGATACAGAAAATGTAGTACATTTACACAATGGAGTACTATTCAGCTATTTAAAAACAATGAATTTAAGAAATTCTTAGGCAAATGGATGGATCTGGAGGGTATCATCCTGAGTGAGGTAACCCATTCACAAAAGAACTCACATGATATGCACTCACTGATAAGTGGATATTAGGCCAGAAATTTAGAATACCCAAGATACAATTTGCAAAACACATGAAACTCAAGAAGAAGGAAGACCAAAGTGTGGATACTTCATTCCTTCTTAGAATGGGGAACAAAATACCCATGTAAGGAATTACAGAGGCAAAGTTTGGAGCTGAGATGAAAGGATGGACTATCCAGAGACTGCCGCACCTGGGGATCCATCCCATAATCAGCCACCAAACACAGACACTATTGCATATGCCAGCAAGATTTTGCTGACATGACCCTGATATAGCTGTCTCTTGTGAGGCTATGCCAGTGCCTGGCAGATACAGAAGTGGATGCTTATAGTCATTTATTGGATGGAACACAGGGTTCCCAATGGAGGAGCTGAGAAAGTACCCAAGGAGCTGAAGGGGTCTGTAACCCTATAGGAGGAACAACAATATGAACTAACCAGTACCCTCTGAGCTTGTGTCCCTAGCTGCATATGTAGCAGAAGATGACCTAATCGACCATCATTGGGAGGAGAGGCCCTTGGTCTTGCAAAGATTATATGCTCCAATAGAGGGGAATACCAGGGCCAGGAAGCAGGAGTGGGTGGGTTGGAGAGGGGGGGGATAAGGGACTTTCGGGATAGCATTTGAATTGTAAATGAAGAAAATATCTAATAAAAAAAAAAAAAGTGCTGAGAACAAGTGACTGTGGTACGCTTGGTCCTACACAAGATATCTGTATCACCCCGAAAGGCTCAGAGAACATCCCAGAAGACGGGGCAGGAAGAGCCTGAGAGTCAAAGGTCAAGGAAGAGTGATGCAAAACAGAGTCCTGGTCATGGTGTGGCCACTGCATACCTGTGGTTACCTACATAAACCTGCACAGGGCTGGGCTGGGGGAGCCAACGAGGCCCCATCCCTCACAGAGGGACAATGGGTAGTGAGTGGGTGCTGGGGTGAAATGCTGGCATCGCCTGTAATGTAGCTGCTGATGAGCTGCCTATGTTTCAGTGAGTAACCACACACACACTGATGTTCATGTAAGCAACCTTAATTAAATTCAGTGGACACACACACACACACACACACACACACGGACACACACATCAAAGTCCCAGGGGCCATGTAGGGAAGAAGAGGAAGGGATGTCAGCAAGAGAGGGAGGTGGATAATAAACAGATGTGAAAGTGACCACGGCTCAGTATGGACATGAACAGGTCACAAAGCAACAAAGGCAGAAAGGAGCAGCCAAGCTTCTGAAAACAGAGACAATGCAGCAGACACTGGGAAGGAGTCTGAGCTGCTGCTCCCAAGGCTGCTGTGACACTGGCTAAGCATTCACTGCCTTCTAAGTACCTTATCCCCCACAAAGTGTGACAACTAAGAATTGTACATACAATTTTCTTCCATGTCCATTCAGAATTCAATGTCAAACTTTTAACTTTTGCCCAGAAATGTGGTCAGTACAGAAACTTCCAGACAGAAAGTCATCACCCACATCTATTTGGACCTACAATTGTACAAATACACAAAACTCTCTTCACACACGTATCACTGGAGCCTCAAGTCTACAGCTTTTCTAAAATGAGTTAAAGAACTGAGTTCTGTCTTCTCCAGAGCTATTTGCCACCCACTCCCGGGTGGGACAGGGTGTAAAATGCACAAGCCTGGCGTTCCAGCCAGTCAGGCAGCTGGCTCAGGCTGATTCCCACAAAACACAATGTTCCTGCATGCACACCTGCCCCTGACTGTGTGCTGTGCCTTCTCACCCCACCCTATCAAAGGCAGTTAGTTCTGTGTGCAAAGCAACTCTTTCTCAATGCTGGCTAACTGAGAGGGGAGGTCACAGCATGCTTGGGAGATTGCCATAAAGGCTGACCTTAAAACTAACAAGATGTTTTTAGGGTAAAAATGAGAAAAGCTTAGTGCCTTAGGGCCCTAGCGAAATGTTGGCCTTGCCCTGGCTGTGGAGGGCTTGCCCCTCTGAGAGCTGCCAATCACTAGAATCAATAAACAACTGAGCCAGGCATGAGCTCTTAGCTCTTAGCTCTTTAGCCCTGACAAACCAGAACCTCGCGCCCACTACCTCATCTGTGGGTCCCTGCCCTCACTGTCCACCTCCCTTAATCCATCCTGGGCCACCAGTCAAGACAACTAAGGATAGGCCCCATGCCTCCAGAGACCACAGAATTATTCAAAGTAGGCAATTCTGAGCCTTCCCTATCTCAGTGACTTTCCACAGAAACTATGATGAAGGCCTTGTTCAGAGTGGCCTTCCCCCTCACCTCCTAATGGACCTGGTGCTTCCCACATGTTACAGCTGACCCTGTCCTGTTGGAAACCATCTTTGCAACACTAATTATCTTATCACCAGTGGTGGTTCCCACACCTCATCACACTGTTGTCTACAGCAACAGGGAAGTCTACAGAAGGAGAACACACAGCCACTTCATGCTTCCTCTTCCTCCTTAAGCTTCATTCCTGCAACCTGCAGGATGTCTGAGACTATTACAGGAGGCCTTAGCTGTCTTTGCTCTCAGGAGAGCCAAGTCTATGAATTCTGCTCACTCTGAGGCATGAATGGCCTCAGTACAACCTGATTCTGCCAGTTATCCAGCCACCTGCACATGTGTCACCGTCTGCCTCCTCTGCCTGCTGCTGCTGCTCTAGAATGTCAGCCTTGCCTGGTTTCTTACCTTCATTTCTTACCATTGCGCCTCTCTCCATGACAACATAGATAGGCTGACTTCCCTACCTGCGGTGTTAGCAAAATGGCTTTTGAGTTCTGCTGTAAGCAGTGGTTTCTGTGACTTTCTGGGCCAGTGTGAAGTATATGTGCATTTTTCCCAGGTTGCCTTTATTTTATCTGACACTAATTCAGTTTTGAATTAACTGAAGCACAAGAACGAGAAAGGGAAAAACTGTTGGGTGGTTCCTTACCCCAGAGAATGCTTTACAATGATAAAGACAAACATAACCGATTAATCCAACTGTTGCCTGAAGCGCTTAGCGTTTCTTCATGGAAAACAAAAAACAAAACCAGGATGTATCAGGCCATGCTTTCACATCTGTCTGCCTGCTAAGTGTGAAGCAAAGGTTGCCAGCAAAATGTTTGTGGTTTTCCAAGGGCTTCCAAAGGAATCTGTGTTAGAGGTAGGATTCGTTTGCCCCACTTTTCTGAGAAATGATCTCAACTTAGCAAGAGACCATCTAGTTCCCAGAACATGAACTAGATGTCAGACTGTAGGGATAATCTCCTGTGACCTGTGTGGAAGCATCGCCTGTCAATAAAAACGCTGTTGGCCTATTAGCTGGGGCAGGAAATAGGAGGCAGGAGTTCCAACAGGGAGAGGATTCTGGGATAGATTCAGGCAGGAGAAGACTTGGTCCCGATGGTGATGGAGACAGACTTTTGATACTGAGGAGAGGTAACCAACCACACTGTGGCCTAAGCATTTATTCATAATTAACTACATCTCAGAGTCCTTATTTCAGGCACAGGTGGTAAAGCCTGTGGTTACATCAGACCCTGTAGAAATCAGGCCAGAATCCTAATCTAGGAATCCCAGGACCACAATGCACAGCTTGGAGTGACTGCACTCTTTAATGGTAGAGACAGGCCACTCTCACTGCAGGAGACAGATGGACAAAGTTTGCAGTGGCAAACTACAACACAACACCAGAGTAACTGGCAGAGGCAGGGAAAAGCCGAGGTCTGGCTGGCATCTCTGCTGTACTGTGACCATACAACACCAAGGGACTCCCAGAATAAGCGGAGTTCTATCAGGTGAGTTATCAATTTGAGTCAATAGCAGTGCATGAGGTCGGATGGCAGAAGAAATCTGTGAGCAGAACCGAGAGCACAAAGGAATCTCATGAGCAGCAAGGCCAGACCTCCCAGTCTCACAGGAGCTACAAACTCAACCCAGCCAGATGAAGGACAGCAGGTCCCAGCCTGGTGTTACTGGTCACCGAGAAACTGATCTCAGCTGCAATGGGAACCATGCAGGGAGATGGGAAAACGCAGCAGCAGCTGCAGCTGCTAAGGCCAACTCCCAGCTTACCCAGTGTCCATGTAGAGAGAAGTAGTCAGAGCCTGGAGTAGGTACAGTTAACCAGATAAGTAAATGCCAGGGTATCTTAAGGAGGTCACAATAAAGGCATGTGAGCTTCTACAAATTAACACAGACAGACAGACAGACAGACAGACAGACAGACACACACACACACACACACACACACACACACACACACACACAGGGTTAGGTCCTGCGATGAAAGAGACACTGAATAAAAAGTTGATAAAAGTCTCAGTCTGAATGCAGCAGCACTTCCGGCCCAATGGATTCCTACACAATGTCCCATCTGATCTTTATGGGAGAGAAAGTGTGAGACTTTTAAATATGATAGCTAAAAATCCAGAATCCGTTAGAGTCTTCCCAGAAGGATAAGGAAAACCAGATGATTTCATCAACTGGGGGTGTGGGGAGGAGTGGGAAATCACATCAAAGACTCCACGCTGTGACATGAGAAGGGTTCCATCCTGGTGTTTCCTGTGTACTCCCACTGTAAAACCTCAGTAGACAAGCTTTCAGCCTGCTATCTCAAACACACATCAACTTTACCCCAGAACATATCACATGGACTCAAAAACACTGGATGATACTCATCTTCAACAACATTAGCAATGGGGTACCCCAAATACCTACACATTTCTCTTTTCTTATGTTTCTTAAATCCTTTTTAAATTAGACTTTAAAAATGTCAATATTTAGTATTTTGTTTGGTCTATTCCTAGATGGTAAAGTAATATTAGTCTTAGCAATATTACCTTTTAATAAAGTAACTTTTCAACACTGGCTGTTATGCATGAGTGTAGCCATAGGATCAAGCAGGCGAAAGACCAAGTAAGACTTGTAGATTTCATCAACCAAAAACTAATGCAGCCAACTGGCATCTGAAATTTCAGCTGAGGTGTCTCAGCTCTGCTGAAACCTGCTGTCCTACCAGTTCCCATGCTGTGTTTGAAAAGTGTTTTAATTTATGACTGTCTTTGTTCTGTTACGATTGTCATGTTGGAACATGCTATTTATGATAACCTGAATCTGTGTTACGTTCACTCATGTTTCCCTCTAGAATAAACTACCTCTTTTCTCTTGTGAGGTGATACTTGTGTTTTTGTGGTGAGAGTTTCTTCCTCATAAAAACCCTTGAAGAAACAAAGAATACAGGGACCATAGCTTAAGAAAATAAGGCCACACCTGAAAACCCCTGAGCAGCATTGGACCAAACGGAGACAACATCAAAGTCTTCCCATTATGATCAGGAAGAAGACAGGGCGCCCATTCTCTCTACTCTTATCCAACACTACATTTAAAGCCTTTGCTATAGCTGTCAAGCAAGAAAGGGAAATAAAGGGTTAAAAACAGGACTGGAAGAACTAAGACACCTCTATTTATAGACAATGTGACGCTTTACATAAGAGACCTATAGGCTCCACCCATTTGTAAAACCTGGCAGGGCTAAGGAGTCTGTCTCTTCTATTCCTCATGTGCTGGTGACCTTTAGTCTGATTGCTGCATGCCAGGCAATTAAGAGTGTGCCATGTGGCAGAGCTAAATCGGGTGGCCCAGACGGCATTATACACCCTGAACTAAGTTACCCATGCTGCAGATGTTGCCTTCCTAGTTACATGAGCTTGTAATTCACCTCTGAAGACAGGCAGTCCCATCAGCATTGCTCTTGTGCCCCCACACAGTGACATGATGCTCACTGGAGCCCCTTGGGGGAGCTTTTCATTTCCCGGGGCCAGGACTGGATCCCAGGGCCAGGACTGGATCGACCCGCCAGGATATTACTATGCCCCAGGTGAAGGCAAGTGCCTCCTGGTACCATCCCAGGAGACAGCATCATTGCTATCTCTGCCTCCCCACTGTCAAAGCAAGGCCTTGGTTTCCTGAAGTCCCCTTAGTCCCCTGGTCCTCTGCAGCCACAATGCCGCACAGCACTGTGCTACACGGTTACCTCTGCTGTCTGAGCTGTGGTCTGTCGGCTGGGGAATTAGAGGCATCCTGTGCCTCCATTTCCCCTCCTCCCCTCTCTCCTTGAGAGTCCCTCTCCATTAACTCTCATTTGCCATGAATGGTGAACTCCAACATATAAAAGACATACATTGGTTTACATGTTTGCTGTTCCATATCTATCAGAGATTTTAGATCACTAATGGATGGACCCTCACCTCCTCACACTCCCTTGTGGCTGGCAGGATGCATGAGCCTGAGATGCCTGTCTCAGTCTCTTTTTGTATGTTCTACACATATGATTAGCTTTCGGCTCACCACTGTACACACGCAGATATTCATGCCACAGTCTAAGCTTGCTCAGGCCAGGGGAATAATCCCAGGTCTCTGTGGGCCAGGATCCAGTATGGCTCCTTGTAATACAAATACATCTGGTATCTGTCAAGAAACTAGAATGCACAATGAATTGCTAAGGAGAACTAAAAAAAGACCCACGCTTCAAATACCTGAATAATATTGCTGAGCTACAGATGACAAACAACCTCCATTTAAAGAGCAATAGATTAAAAGCTATCAGATTAACTAAAGAAACGAACCACTAAAACCAGGCCAAGCGCTGTGCTGGTCAGCAGGCATGGCTAAAGAGACGTAACAGGAGGTGGAAGGAGGTCCTATCTAAGCAACACGCATGGCATCCAAGCCAGGGAGCAGAAGACAATCCCATCTCTCAGAATCAAACCAGCAGATACCAATCAAATACGGTCTTAGGAGGCCAGCAAACTGACAGCCAAGCCTGCACCTCCCACCCCTCCACCTGCAGCCAGAAATGATGGGCTCCTTGGTGCAGCCACTACTGCCATCCTAAAGGGGCCCAGATGGTCAACAGGAGCACAAATCTGCTAGATCAGGCATGGCTGCTGGGAGCCCTGGCTCTCGATTCTGGACTTCTGCATCTCAATTGTCACAATAACACCTGCCACTGCTTCTACACAGGCTAAGGATTCCACTGGGGACATGCGTGTGGCCGCCTTGAAGATCGATCTAGGATATCACTCTGACAGCAGAGGAGTCACCATGCCTTCTGAAGTTGTTATGGCAACCGCCAGGGTGGTCTTGATTCCTGCTTACCAGCTTGCTTCTTTTGACTTGCTCAGCCAGCTTTCTTATACAACACAGGATGACCTGCCCAGGGCCAGCATTATCTGCAGTGAGCTGGGTCCTTCCGCATGAATCATCAGTCAAGAAAAAAGCCCCACAGGGTTGCCCCAGGCCAGTCTGATGGGGGCATTCTGTCAGCTGAGGTTCGCTCTTCCAAACTGACTCCAGCCTGTGTCAGGCTAACATAAAGCTGCTCATTCCTGACGCTTTCCCTTGGGTCCTCATGCAGTGGTCCCTCTGTTAAGTGCTCTGGACACAGAGGTTCAGCACTCCATGTGTCTGCATCCACACTACAGCCACGTCAGACTCCCTAACTGGGGTCTGTGTCCAGCATCCCCCATCTATGACAGCCAGGACAGGTAAGCACAAAGCACTGGTACAGGCTGGCCTGGTGACACAGGACGCCTACAGTCAGTGAGCCACAGACTGTTGTGCACGAGCCCACCCCTTAAGTCTACATAAGCAGCATCCATTCATCCTCACGGGGCCAGTTTCAGACCTCTGTTCCAAGCACAGCAGCTTGTGTAAACCCCAGGATAACCATGTTCTGATGGATTTATCATCTGTTCAGGTCTACATCAGGGACTGGGTGGGCTGAGTTCCTTTCATTGAGAGCTGGTAACACTGGGAGCTACTGGCTTTGAAAATGCCAAGCAGACAGAGTGGTGTTGAGAGGGTGGCCAAGAGCAGCTGTCAACACTAGCTGCTGACAGCTGCTAGGAGCTCAGACTGCTAAGGCTGAGAGCCGAGAGCCACTGACACGTGAAGCTCAAGGCTGGAACACTAAACAAGACAGACTGCGTTTTCAAGACTTTAGCCCAAATTAAACAAAGGAACAGCAGCTGACTGATGACATTTAAACTTGTCTATTCTGCATTCAGGATGGTGTATGAACTCTTGTACTATTCCACTCCGCCATACAGAGCATTCAGATGGGAAAGCACACTGACCTAAGCTTTTTAAACCATCTAAACATCCTACTGAGGTTGCAGAACTGTCTTATTTCAAATGACTTAGGAATAATTCTAGAAATAATGCAGAGACCTTGGACAGATCACATGACTATTCTAAACAGTCGGGACCAAAACTCAGATTTCCTCAACTCCATACTGAGAGCCTTCATAAAAATGAGTAAACATTTGAAAATCACTAAGCAGAAATCAATGGACATAATATGTGATTGATAGTAATATACAATGTGATCAAATGATACATGCCATATAAGTATACACACATGTGCACATGCACACACACACATATACACATGGGCACACACATGAGTATACAACAGAAGCACACACACAAATGTGGGTGCATGCACATAAATGTGCACATGCACACACATGCATACACACACACACACACATGGGTGTACAACATAAGCACACACATGACACATGCACACACACACACTCACACAGGCACACTTAGCAGATAATGTCTACTGGCATTCAGCATGCATTCGCATCTCCAGTCATCTTGTTAGAAGTGAATTGCTATGGTCCAACTTTAGCAGGAGGGGTTCAAAGTTCATCAGTCATGGATGTTAGTGGTGAAGGGAGGGGCACAATGACATAAACACACACACATGGGGACAGGGATGGGGACACACGGCATCCCCCTCCCAGAGCTGTTAGGCCTTGCTTGTTTCAGAACTCTAGAGAACTGGGAAGTCACAGGCTGTGTGCTTCTGTGACTGAGTCTACAATAAATCAGAGATGGTGGCAGCCTGAAGCCTCAAAGTATTCTTTAGCTATAAAAGAGGGCAAGCATCAGTCTGTGGGGAAAGGACAGAAATCTCCAGGGACTTTAAAATCCACTGTGCCATATTAACATGCAGCCATTTTGTCTTTTTTTTTCCTATACATCTCTTTATGCAGAATATGTTAAAAACTATTACACACACACACACACACACACACACACACACAGAGGCACGGATGTGTGTGTGTATGTGTGTATTCATTCTTGTTTCTCATTCTTCCCACTACTTTAGAGCCTGTAGGGTTAAGTTCCCTTCTTTCATCTTCCTTCCCGGGTATTCTGAATTCCATTCCCATGCCTGTGCTCACAGGCTCTCCCGCCCACAGTGGCCACCCCGCCTCGTTCCTAACACTGACTCTGTTACTAATGGTTCCAGTACTAGCTATAGGGCAAGTTCTGAAAGGACTTTTGGGTTCCTGTTTCTGAAAGTGTTTCTTACATTCCTGCTTTTCTGAGACTCTATCAATTATTAATTCTATCACTGGATGAAATAATGAGCATTACTAGATGCATCCTAGATAAATGATCATAGGAATTCAGAACACTGGGTTGCCTATTCTGTTAGTACTGCAGATCATGCTGATCTCTAAGCACCGTCCAGCTCCTGGGCTTCTAACGTGGTGCTTAGCTCCACATGTCTCCCTTCTGCACCAATGAAATCAAGTGCAGGGGATGACGGTTACCAGGAGGCCTCAGGAACTGACTGACTGAGGGAACACAGCCAGAATGTTTCCTCCCATCGCTGGGGAGTTTTGCAATCAGCAGACAATCCTTTGATTACAATTAGATACAGGATGGATGGTCTGCTAGCTGGGACTGCCTGACAAGGAGTGGGCACAGAAGAAGTGGAAGAAAAATTCCTGCAGCACGCCCAACCCTTTGACACCGTGACACAACCCTGTCATATACAAAAGTAATGCTCGAGAACCATGTAGTTTAATTATGAGGTGCGGGCAGTACTGAAACTCGGCAGTAAGAGCACTGGTTGCTCTTGCAGGGGATCTGAGTTCAATTCCCAGCACCCACATGACAGCTCACAACCATATGCCAGGAGATCTGATGCCCTCTTCTGACCTCATAGTACACATATGCACATGCAGGCCAATACACATAAAATAAAATCTTATTTAAAAAAAAAAAAACTCATGAGAGTAAAAGAATAGAACTGTTTAAAAAGACATAAGCTAAAAACAAACAAAAAAACAAAAAAGACATAAGCTAGGAGTCATTGTGCTTCACACAAAAATAAAATGAATATATCCAGTCACAGTTTTTTTCTCTTTTATATCCCAAAACACTGGTTAAACTCACAGACGTTTAATTATTATCAATATATTAAAATACACTGAGAATAAATATTCAAATACATTAATATCTTTCATGCTATTCTATTATCAATTACATTTCTAGATCATTCTCTTCCTGCACTTGAGGAGCCTTGAGGCTAAAAGACACTCCTACCAAGTAGGTTGACTGTTGGGCTGCAAGGGTCTCAGCAGCACCACCGCCGCGGCTCAGGTGTCGGTAGGAACAGCAAGCGGGATCAGAACTAAATGGAAAATAAAGAATTTATTACATTTATGTAAAGTAATTACATAACAGTAGCTGAAATTTTCTCAAGCCTTCACCTAAACCTGAACTTCAAATTTTACAACTCAACAATTTCACCGAAGGAGCCCTAATCCCAGAACTATTCATTTTTTAAAATTAGCGTAAGGAAAGATCTAATGCAGTACTTAAAGCTTTATACAGTCCAGCTCCCTACTCTGGAATAAACTCTACAAATAACTTCAGGGATTCATAGTTCATAAGAGCTGAAGTATAGAAGAATAGTCAGTTGTAGTCTAAGTACCTTCAACTAAGTAGTTTGGTTTGTTCACCCAACAGTAAGACATGCCTGCAGGCATTGTGGCTACCTTCACAAGCAGTTCAATAATATTGATCATTCACACAAGGACTGTTCATTTTTCCTAACAATATTTGTATTTAATTAGAATCTTGTTAACATGTTTGATAGTGAGAAAAATGGAGATAAAGACAAGCTATTCTGTTATATCTGACCAAACAGATAAAACTGTCAAGGAATGACTGCTCAGGAATTGGTATGAGAAATACACAGGTGACATTGTTGCAAAATCAGTGAGTTCAAGCCCGGGAAGACAAAGCAGCTTAGAACAGACGAGCTCTGTCAAACCACTTCTCAGAGGTCACCAGGGGGGGCAGAGGTTAAACCTGGGAAAGGCAGTCCAGGCACAGGGCAACCTGTGCAGGTTCTCAAAGAAAGGCAACGCCAAGTCTTTCAAACAATTATCTGAACATGCCTGAGCTAAACCAGTTCAAGTGACTTTGAGAATCCACGCAGCAAAGACAGCCACCATCCTTTTAAAGACATCTTTAAAAGTCAGCTCCTTAGCTTGCTATTGATGTTAAAGAGCAAAAAAGAGTTCCAGCGTGTGTTTTCTTTAATTGGTGGTTTAGTCCCAGGGAGTTCTGGGGGTACTGGTTGGTTCATATTGTTGTTCCTCCTATGGGGATGCAAACCCCTTCAGCTCCTTGGGTACTTTCTCTAGCTCCTCCATTGGGGACCCTATGCTCCATCCAGTGGATGGCTGTGAACATCCACTTCTGTATTTGTCAGGCACTGGCAGAAACACATGATGGGACTCATGGCTCTAGCTGTATATGTAGCAGAGGATGGCCTAGCTGGTCATCAATGGGAGGAGAGGCCCTTGGTCCTGTGAAGGTTCTATGCCCCAGTATAGGGGAATGCCAGGGCCAGGAAGCTGGAGTGGATGGGCTAGGAAGCAGGGGGAGGTGGGGAGGGGATAGGGGATTTCCGGAGGGGAAACTAAGAAAGGGGATAACATTTGAAATATAAATAAAGAAAATATCTAATAAAAAATTTTTAAAGAGTAAAAAAGAAATTCAGGGGGATGGGTGGCTTGGAGGTAAGGAATGCCTGCCTACTGCTCCTGCAGAGTGCCTGAGTTCAGTTCCCATCAGCCAGGACAGGCAGCTCACAAACACCTCTAAGTCACACACAAACACACATGCATAAATAGAAGTAATTTGTGTATGTCAACTTATTTACAAATACAGAAACCTCTCCTCTGGTTTAGATTATCTAGGTCATTTCACCTGCACTAGTCCAGCCGGTCTGGCTGCATGGTTTTTAAGAGGTCTGAATGAGCAGTGCCACTTGGTCCCCAGCTGGTGGCACTGTTTGGGGAGGATATGGTACCTTTAGGAAGTGGAACCTTGCTGTAGGAAGCACATAACAAAAATCCTTGCTTCCCTTGTAGGGTTGAGATATGATCTCTCTGCTTCCTGCACCTGCATCATACATGCCTTCTCCACCCAAAGGGAATCTGCCTATGGAATAGCACCAAAGAAATCTTTGTAGTGAGAAGTTTGGTTTCTTAAAAGCAAAAAACAAAAACCTGTTATGCGAACATGTTTTTATTTAATCCCAGGTGTGGGATATGGGACTGCTGCTGTTTGTCCACAGGCACTAACTATGACTGTCTCGTGCTCTAGGAAAGAAGTGATTTTTGCCAGCTGCAGAGAGTTTAAATCTGAGAGCTTTGAAGAGGGAATAATGCCAGAGCCCTGAGAGGGACAAGAATAAGGAAGAGGGGGTAGAGAAGGAAGAGGAGGGAGAAGGAGGAGGAGGAGGAAGAAACACAACCACCATTACCACCACCACCTGGTTACTGCTGTTGTTTTGACAAGAAGAAGAAACTGAAGATATCTCTTTTTTTCCAAATTTTTTATTAGATATATTTTTAATTTACATTTCAAATGCTATCCGGAAAGTTCCCTCTACCCTCCCCAAACTGAAGATATCTTAACAAGAAAGATTGGACTTCCCCAAGGAACACAGTCAGCAGGAAGTAGTCTATTTTACTGGCTGAGAGAGATCTACACCCCTTTCCCCTCTAACCTTCTTTCTCTCCTCCCTGGGGTTGGGGGTTGAAAGGGGACAGGATAAGGGTTGGAAGGGAGGTAGAGGTGTAAGAACCCAATGAAATAACAACAACAAAATATTCCAACACTTTCTCCTACCAGTTGTTGTAGCCATGGCACTTCATCACATCGGCAGAGATGTGGCTACAGGACCAACAGGCAGGCTCCACTAGAGAGGTGCACATCTATCTGACTGTGCCTGGGGCAAGGAAAGCCCAGTATATTCAGTGTCAGTTACGCCTAGGAACCCTGCAGTCTGTGAGGATCTACGGAGCCATGGCTTTTACTGTTAGCTACCATGTGGCAAATACTGCAGTCAGGATCAATTCTACAACCAACACTGCACGTGGACCTAACTCAGTCTTCAAAGCCAGCAGACTCTCCACTGCAGGGAAGAACTGGAGCGTCAGAAAGCAACTTGTCCCGGACCACACCAGATGAACAAGCCCCAGACAGAGCACCACTGCAGACAGAGCACCACTGTTACTAGCTAGATCATGTCTCTTCACATACAAACAATCACAGTTTTCTTCCCTGAAAAAGCTACCAATGTCTCTAATACAGGTCAGAAACCAGAAAGGTCGTTGAGAATTAGATCAATTGTGTGAGTGGTCTAGACTATTACATGTGAAACAATGCACAGCCACCAAGAGGTGAAATCCTGGGGCTGGCAAGAAGGCTCAGTGGTTAATAACACTGATCACTCTTTCAGAGGACCTGGGTTTGAGTCCCAGTCCCCACATGGTGCTCAGAACCATCTGTAACTCCAGTTCCAGAGGATCCAATGCCCTCTTCTGACTTCCGTGGAACTATAAAGTTTGTACCCCTGAGAAATTCTTTCTTCATTTTACGTGTATGACATTTTGCCTACATGCATACATTTCTAAGTGCACCAGAAGAAGCACGTGGGGTTCCAGGTAACTGGGACTTTATGGAGGTGACAGTGCCATCTGAAGTGACACGGTGGATGGGTTATGGGTTTAGATACTGACTTTGAGTCATAATTCAGATGACTGGTGATACAGTCATAAGCCAGAAGAGGAAGATGTTTAAACAGAATAAAGCTGAGAGATGTGGGGCATGATCAGAAGAGGAAGAGAAGGCTGAAATACCTCCTGCACTGTGGAGTCAGGGGGATGGATCCCTAAGGCAGCCTATCCACCTGAGCTCCTTGTGGTGAGGGAAATGCTCCAGAGAATAATGCTCAATTGGATGGCCTCCAGCTTCCCAGAGCGCTAGCCTGGGTGGCAAAATGCCAGCCAGTATGAAGAAGAGACATAATGTTTTATTTAATTTTAATCAGTGTTAATATAAGCAATGCCATGAACTGACTGGCCACTGTGCCAAGCAGTACCATTGTGTGGGTTCTGGCTCAGAGATGTGAACTGAAGATCCTATTATGGAGAATCTAAGAAAGAAATACTATGAAGAGTATACTGACACTCAAGTACTTGCTGACTGTTTTAGTAATTATTTAATCTCAGTTGAGGGTTACTACCTTGCATTTAATCATTCAATTCCCAGATAAAAGACAGACAACTTTTATATTTGTAATAAGCCTTTAATGCACCGGAGCTGGGCAAATATCTACCCTCTATCTATTATGCCAAGTTATAACTGGGCATGTTCCATCTGGGTAGCTCTTAACTCCCAATGGCCAGCCCTCATGGCCATGTTTTCATGACTCACCTACCTCATGGCATTTTCTCTCTCCACATTCTTCTCTCTCTTCTTGGACCCTCCTCAGACCCCAAGCCCAGGCACCAAAACCCAACCTCCCTCTCTTCTGCCCAGCCACAGGCTATAAGCATCCTTATTCAACCACTAGTTTTAAACTAAAGATCAAAGTCACATAGCATCACTTCATGTGCATGCAGACTTTCTTGTCCCTGGGGGAACCAGGACTTGGGGGCCATATTTAATGTTATAATACATAGCAAAAGACCAAATCCCAACAGCTGACTCCAAGAACAAAGAAATCCATAATTAAAGGGGTGGTCCTTCTGGAGCCACACCCCTTTCTAAAATCCCATCAGAGATGTATTCACCCTTGGCCATTTGGGTTTTCATTAACAGCCTCAACGTGGCAGCATCAAAATGCTCTCAGGCGTCTCCAAGTAACTGTTAAAATGTTGCTACCAAAGAAAAATCCCTTACAGCACATCATGAATCAATCCATAGTGAGTCACCCCTTAGGATAAATAACCACCTAGGTTTGTTCTTATTGCTTTCAAGTCTATTTCTAAACTCAAGAGCAGAGCAGAGAGTGTTTCTTATGATAATGAATATGAGTTCTTTGGGTGACTTTAAAGGCATTTTAGACCATTTATGTCGACAGCAGTACAAATTACCTCCAGTTTGCGTTTCTCAGCACCCTGCACCAGGCTGAGAGGCCTTTCCTACAGGCATCTTACAAAGTCAATGATAATAAAAGCTTTTCCTGTTAATCTCACTTATTTGTGACATTTAAAGTCAATATGAAACAAGTTCTGGGATATGACAAGGCTTCCTATGAAAACAGACTGTGTCTAAACTGCTTCCTGTTAATCGGCTGTACTTCCCTAATCTGACTGCATTAAACCTGTTTACTATTTCAGTCCTTGCCATGGCTCTTAAGCCTCCCAATCCTAGCTTCACAGGAATCAGAAGTGGCACAGCTCACACGGGGTCCCTGCAGGTGTGGGGGGATGCTTGCTCCACTCCCTTCCTTTTTCCACTCCCTTCACGAGGCCCGTTTCCACCTACGGGATCAGGCCCATCAGCATCTTAACCACTCACAAAGGCAATTCTGCTCGCAACACTGGCCTCAGCCCTGAGGTGTGGCCACTATTAGCATCAGGAAAGGACAATTCATAAAACATGAAGCATGACATTTTAGGGGATTGAGGATATAGCTCAGCACAAGAAAGAGAAAGGAAGGACAGAAGAAGGGAGGAGAAGGCAAAGGGGGGAGGTAGTGGGATTATGAAGCCCTGGGTCTGGCACAGCAGCAGCCTTTGTGTTTTCCCTGTGGTCTCAGGGACTCAGCTCCCACCGCATTACATACCTGTATCTTTTACAGCAGAACATGTTTATCTGGTCCCATGACTCAATACACCATATAACAACAGAACTCTTAGGAAACAGTGGGGGAGACACTGTTGAGTAGAAGCAAAAGTCCCTGCCCGTACACATCCTAACGGAGCTGGCGAGGAACACACAGACAAGGATAAAGCAGGTGATGCAGGAGATGGCAGCAGCAGAGGCAGTGGAGTAAGCTGAAGTCAAACCCAATGGCACCCATTAAACACAGCGCATATCACACTGTCAGCTAGGATTAGCATTGCTAAAAATCCTTTTCACAGTTACTTTATTCTATGTGTGTGAGAGTGTTGCCTTCATGTGTGTGTGTGCTCCATGATTGTGCCTGGTGCCCTGGGAGGTTAGTAGGGAATGTAGGATCCCCTGGAAACTGGACATTGGGGTGGCTGAGTCCAGTACAATATGAAGAAAGGAAAATCAATTCCTGACATAGTGTGACTTTGCAGAACCTCAGTTTGTCCAAGCTAATGGTGCCTGGTCAAAAATACTGAAAGGTAGACTGGCAGGCTGTTGTTGTTCTGGACTGGACTACAGTAGTTCTCTGTAGGTCACACTTAACAAAAATGCTGTCATTCACTCAAGGTGCCGCTCCACCAAACTGAACTCTGCAATGACCCAATTTCCAAAGGGGGAAAAAAGAGCAAATCAGAACACTAAGCAGCCAATCAGAAGAGCGCCAGTTGGCTGGGCTGGAGTGGTACACATCAATGACAGTGACTCCAAAGGAACCGATCCCTTCTTCATTCCATATCTCTGCCTGTGAATCCAGGCTTATCAGCACATGAGAACATTTACTTTGTCTTATACAAGTCGTTGCCTGGTTACAGAATCACAAATAAAAGCTATCTTGAAACTACCTGTGGTTGAATTCCACCCTTTGGCTCCAGGCCTCCACTGTGTGTTAGAAAGACTCTGCATCACAAGCCGGGAAACTGAGCGATGGAGGGAGCATGCAGACTGCTGAGGGCAACCTGGCAGCAGCTGCAGGAGCCACACCGAGGAGCTGCCCTTCGGGGTGCAAAGCACAGAGTGAATGTGCTCTTAGATAACAGCTCCACATCATCCGATCGCCCCGCTACCAAGCTGCACAGGCAGTTTGCTCCTGGCACATTACGTGCAGTACAGACGTGTCGCCCCTGGCACATTACGCACAGTGCAGAAGTGTCACCAGGGCTTGGCTGATGCAGTATCAGGTGTTAAGGATCTCCAGAGACACACTTCCTACTTAGTGAAGGCTCCTCTCCTCCGACTCCTCTCCACTTCTACAAGAACACTAGGAGGCAAGGAGAGTTCTTGATTTTTAACCCCAGGCACTGAACACTGCTGTCAGGAATAAGGCTTCTTGGTACCTGGGGGAAGCCAGTATCCTTGAAACATCAAATAAGTACTTCCTGTTCTAGCTGACACCAGTCTCTGCAATCTAGGTCTAGCACAGGCCTAAAGGTGCCTAGTGCTCTCTAGCCTTAGGAGAGATGCCTGCCCTAAAGCCACACCCACCACATAAGGTCTACAGGGAAGGGACACACCCTTCAGGTCTACACCACCAGTCTGTCCCTCAGTAAGTATCCACTTCCTTGATACTGTCAGCATAAATGGGGCCCCTGCTCCCCAACCCCGCAGCACTCTGAACAATGATATCCAGGTCTTGGACACAGCATCTATCGCCTCCCACACAGGATGCCAACTGCTCAAGGGGGCCTTCAGGTACTGCTCATCAGCACACACACACACACACACACACACACACACACACCCAGGGCTAGCAGGCTGTGGCTAGCATTTCCCGTCCCTTTCTTACCAGTGACACTTAATGAAGAGCCCTGCTCCGACACCCTGTAATACCTATCTCCTTTCTCTGTGCCCACTGCACAGAAGGCCACTGTGCAGAGGCCACTTGAGCCAGCTTCAGTCTTGAGTGGGCTTCTCCACTCGCTCATTAAGAGACCACAGGTTCAGCCAGGCATGGTGGTACACGCCTTTAATCCCAGCACTCGGGAGGCAGAGGCAGGCAGATTTCTGAATTCAAGGCCAGCCTGGTCTATAGAGGGAGTTCCAGGACAGCCAGGGCTATACAGAGAAACCCTGTCTCAAAAAACCAAAGAGAGAGAGAGAGAGAGAGAAAGAGAGAGAGAGAGACAGACAGACAGGCAGACCATGGGTTCGTTTAGATCTAAGTCTCCCAAGAGATAAGGATGAGACTGGGAGAATCATTAAATGATTAAATGATAGGTAGAGCTAGCCTCAGCACACAACTGGGTACCAAACACTGCCATAGCCTGCCTTCCAGCCACTCCCCCAGACTGAAGACTGCAGAGCTGGACCACTGCCCGTGGGTCCTAAGCCTGGGTGCCACCCAGAAAGGAGTTCACACAGCAGCTTCCAATCACTGTTAGCCTAGAGCAAAAACCATGTAAGCACTCATAAGAAAACTAAGGCTTGACATGGCTTCTGGAAAGTTCCAGCTTAGGTCTGGCTTTCAAAGTGCTGAGCTCTTCATTAGCATTCCAAAATAACTGGATCACTAGAGAAGGGAAAATGTAGAGGTTAAAGATGGTCAGATACTCATAGCAAATGTACTTTGTTTTCAAAGGAAAGCAGATTGCCCAGTTGTAATGCTTAACTACACAGGCCAGGCCAGTGTTTCCTAGTTATGTTAATCTCCCTTGGTGGACAGACACAGCACTAAAGTTCTCAGACTCTCCAGACTAATTCTACTCTCTCCCTCCCACCCTTGTCTCTTCGCTGTTTGTCTCGCTAACACTTAGTACATACACAATATACAATCATTTGACAGATAAGTGACTTCTAAAATGCCTGAGGTGTGTTGGGGGATGCTCATGTCTGACCTATTTGAGCAAGAGAGAGCTGGACTTGCCCTGGACTCGATGACCTCGAACTGACTCTGTGATCGCCACTTTCGAGAGTGAGCTTAGGCTGAGAATGCGAGCCAGTGGAGCAGCTGTTTCCAGGCCTCCAAACAGTTAAGGAGCCTCTCTGGAATGAGCATCGAATGATAAAAATAAGAATAATTTGTTCAGGATAAAAGGCTTCCTACGCCAGGAGAGGTCAAAGACAAGAAGCACGTGGCAAGGCGGCTGAACTCCACCACTGAATAGTGACGGTGTGGACTGGCACCAGTTGGCTTCGGTAAACGGAATTCTTGAGCCATATACAGAGGGAGCCCAAGAACTGAGGATAAGAGCAGCAGACAGGATGGGGGCAAGAGACAAGATGGGGTCCAGAGGACAGGAGAGGCACAGTGAGGCCACGGTGAGGATGCCTGATTGGCTCCTTTGTCCAGCATCACAGATGCAATACAGTCTCCTCATTAAGCCACTCCCCGACTCCAGAGTTTGTAAAAGTCTCCTTTGAAAAAGTGGAGCAGCCTGTCCTTGGCTGATCTTCTGGCACCTTCTGAATGCCCTTGCTCCTTCAGAGACTGCACACCAGTGGCTACAGGAAGTGCCCCTGTTCACATGAAAGCCTGAATCAGATCTGGGCCGAGCATCCTTGCCTAAACTGGTTTGTATTTTTCCCTCCTTTAATGGTTCAGTCTTCCAATGAGAGCTCATCAGTGATTCAAAGAGATGCTAAAAATAGCCTGCTACAGAATGCAGAGTGAGGCACATCACACCATCCTGCTCGCTCGCTGCGCTGACTTTCCCTGCACGCTCCGTCTTCCTCAGTGTATCCTTCCAGTGTGCTTCCTTTTCATTAGACAAAGTGTAAAACACTTCAGACACACAAACCCATTAATGTTTAAAACTAATTATGTAGCTATTGCCGACATCTCTTCAATACATTGTACTTAAACATGTCTCCTAGCCAGGCTTGTGAGAACGCCCTCCTTTGATCCCAGCACATGGGAGGCAGAGGCAGGGGGATCTCTGTGAGTTATAGGGCAGCCAGGACTGCACGGTGAGGCCTGTCTCAGAACAAAGCACAATGGCAGAAGTTCACTGCCATGCTCCCTCTGTCTCTAACCTTCATTAGGCGCTTCTGATTGATTACAACTCATTAACATGATGAATGAATTAAAAGAAAGCCGCTATCTATCAGACTCCCCACTGCAAATGGCAAGTCATTTTTATTAATAACAACTCACATCTGAATCCAGAGGATCACTGACAAAAGACTTTCACGTAAACCATCTTATTTAATCCACAACACTGAGACCAGCAAAGTAAGAATTATTTTTTTAAAAAAACTTTATGTATAAATGTGTGTGCAGCGATGTAAACATCTGCCATATGTGTATGGACCTGTGGAGACCAGAAGTGGGCACTGGATCCCCTGGAAGAGGAGTTATAGGCAACTGTGTACCTCCAGACATGGATGCTGAGATGCAAATTCAGGCCTTGTAGAAGCATACTCATGGTCTCAGCCACTGAGCCATTTCTCCATGCCCACAAATTGCTTTTATATATTCAACAAGTTAGAGCCCAAGCTAAAGAGAACAAAAATACTGGCTTAAAAGCCATACCTCAAGGATTGGGAACATAAAGCTTAGTGGTAAATAGAACCCTACATGAAGGGGCATGGAAGCACACTCAGCCACCAAGTCAGCCTGGCTCTGAATCCCATCCTCTTCTTCAGTGTGTTCTGGGACCACCTCACCCAGGAGGACCCAACCTTCCCAATAACTGCATAGAACTTCGAACCCATGGGATACTCAACACAAGCTGCCTTCTATTACTCTGCCTTCACAGTGCATGCTAAACATATAAATGCAATTAAACTTCCTCAATCAATGCCCACAGGTGCCAGAATCCTCATCCTGCATTATGAGCCCCCAACCCCACTGTCTGACCGTCCCTCCCTTCAGCCCTAAGGGAGCAGCCTCTATGTGGACTCCTAAGTTTTGACCAAGAAAAATAGTAAGAAGTATTACATAAATAAAAGAGCCAAAATACTTATGAAACCTGCACCAGTATTAAATGAAAGCAGAGAAGCCTGAGGAACATTATGAGGAGACTTATTTTTCCATCATTACCATGACAATTTCTACTCTTCTAGAACTAGACTATATCTTCCCCCTAGATGTAACACTAAATCTGATACAAAGATTCTGTGTTTAAATTCCCTGAGGAAAAGTATATCATGGCTATCATAACAAATCTGTCTATGAAGTGTGACCCAACAGAAATTGTTCAAATGAGCCAGACTGCTTTAGCACACAGCTCCACCCACTCTCCTAAGCCTCTGGCCACAGCAACAGGAAAGTCACTAACATAGAAAACTGCTACCTACTCATGGTGTTCTTGCTGTGGTTCACTAGCCTTTGGAACTGGTTTGCTAGAGGAGCGTGGAAGAGTCTGGAACTTCAGGCTAGAGAAGCTCTGATGTTATAAACAGAAGTTCCTGGACCATTCTGGTGGGAGGAGGCCAGAATGCTGAAATATATGTGGATGGTTCTCACCTGGCTCATGAGGTTTGGAAGAACAAGACTCGACGGGGGAACTCCCCTAGGACACTCATGTTATATTCTGGCAAACAACGTCGATGCTGAATTCAAGTGTAATGGTCTAATAGTTTTAACATGGGATGGCATTTGGGCTGTGTCACAGTTACTGCTCACTGCCATCATCCAGGTCTACAGTGAGCCAGAGTGAAAGCGAACGGAAAACATAGTGAGGATGTGCAGTCTGTCTAGGGAGAGGAGCCTGGGTGGTGTGCAGGCAGCCGTGATTGCCAATGAGAGCAATGTCATGAAAGAGAAACCACAGGCTCTCCACTGGGTTTCTGCACAAAAGGCAAGACCTTACCCACTGAAGGTTCCACCTACTGAATATGCAAATTCATCTGAAAGGACAGGGCCACCCAAGGAGTTCCCTGCTTGAAAACAATCACCTAGGGAAATGTTTTTCCAGGGTCAGCTGTAGGAGTTGATGTAACTGTGGTCCAAGGGAATTGGGGTTCATTCCAAATTAGCAGCACTTGGCAATGCCCATCAGGCAATGCAGACATAAAATATGCAGCAAGAGTAATTAAGGAAGGAGGCGTGAAGTCTGGTGCTGAGGTACCACAGGGACACTGAGCTAGACCATGTGTGGCAGGGTCAGAGTTGATATAAGAAGGTTCTGAGAGGCCACTACATACAGCTATGGAAGTGAGTTCAGTCTGGGTTGTAGTAGTGATCTCAGGATATCAGAGATGCTAAAACCATGAGACATCTCCTGAGGAAGGCTGAAGACCTGAAGTGGAACTAGCCCAAGAGATAGGCTATGTGTGCTGCAGGCAGATACCTAAGCCCTTAGGGGCCCTGGGGATTCCATCACAAGACACAGATGCCAGACCCAGAGCTTCCAGAGCTGTTTTCTCTGCTGGATTCAGTCTTGCTTTGGTCTGATTGTCTTTGGAAATGGAGATGTTTACATTATACCACTGCATGTTGGAAGCATTTAGCTTTCCCAATGTTGTTGGGATGCATAGGTAAGGGACCACCTTAGCCTCTGAGACACTCTGCACTTACCTTTTGAACAGCACTGTTTAAAATCACAGGGACTTTGGATTGTACTAGGAATTAGGAGATGATGACAAGCCTATGGGAACTGTAGGGTGTGTAAGAAGAGGGTTGTGGTTTAATAGTGATGTGTGTTACTGTCAAATTGACTTGGAGATGAACTTGTAACAGTTAACACTCTCAGATCCCCTGGACCTCTGGGCATGTTTGTGAGGGAATTTCTAGATTAGGTTAATTGAGGTGGAAAGATCCACCTGAATGTGGGTAGCCCCATCCCACAGAATGAATAAAGAGGAGAGAGTGAGCCAAGCCCCAGTACCCACCGCTCCTACTTCCTGAGTATGGGTACACTGTGACCAGCTCCTGCCACCATGCTTTCCCACCATGACAGACTGCATTCTTTAGATCTATACACCAACCGAAGCTCTTGCGTCCTTATTGCTTTGGCCTGGTACTCCCATGACACCAATGAGATCACCTGCACAGTGACTCACACGTGTAGTGGAAGTATCTCTGACATTAAATCCCATCTCTGACCAGTTAGCTAGAAGTACTTACTTCATTACAGCATCCAATATAATTCTGCCAGACACATTTCCTGTGAATCCCAAGCCTGTATGGTAAAGGTGAGAGAATGGGGTGGTGTGGTCTGCAGAGACCTGACCTCCACACATGGACCAACCACCCACAGCTCTAGACACAGGAGAAGGTACTACTGTCAGGTCCTCAAGCACCCCTTGTGTAAAAACATGGCTCACCATACCTCCTTTCAGAGTGTGAGATAGAGAGGATGGGCTATCACAGGCAAAGAAGACAGGAGAGTGGCTGGTACATTTCATGAATGCAGCTATCTCTCCTCTGCTGCAGGCAGCACGGTGTGGAGCTGTCAGCTGATGGAAAAGGAAGCAGGAAAGCTCAGCTGCCTCAGCTGGATGCTCTGGGTGGAAAGTAGGTGCTAGCACCCCACACTCATGTGCAGGTGG